>JAJIBD010000695.1:0-32311 GCA_021461705.1 Cryptotis parvus | reverse complement strand
TGGAAAGAAATTTTAAGGAGTCATAAGGAATTCAAAGAAGCAATGGAATGCAAACTCAATAAAATACAAGAGGACATGTCAGAAGAAGTGAGGAAAATGAAAATGGAAATGACATATATTAAAAATGAGGTAAATAAAATGAAAAACACAGTGGAAAGCCATCATAGCAGAATAATAGCTACTGAAGAAAGAATTAGTGATCTCGAAGAAGAGTTCCAAAGATTCTCTACACAACACCATATAGAAAAAGACTCACAATTACCGAACAGACAACAAGAGATAATCGGGATGAAGCCAGAAGAAACAACATACGGATCATTGGGGGTCCCAGAAGGGCAAGAAGAAAACCCTGATGAAGAAGAAACTGTCAAAGCCATCATTGCTGAGAAGTTCCCGGAACTAAAAAACACTTGCCTCAAGATCCAGGAGGCCCGTAGGATACCTACTAAAAGAAACCCCAACAAGAATACTCCAAGACACATCTTAATAAAAATGACAAAAACTATAGATAGAGATAGAATACTGAAAGCAGCAAGATTTCAAAGAAGGAAATCACTTACAAAGGAACATCTCTAAGATTTATAGCAGACTTCTCTGATGAAACACTCCGAGCCCGAAAACAATGGTGGGATATTGTGAAAAGGCTAAATGAACTGCAGGCCTCACCAAGAATTCTTTACCCGGCCAGACTCACATTCAGATATGAAGGAAAGATACACAACTTCATGGATAAGCAACAACTCAGGAATTTCATAGACTCAAAGCCAACTTTAAAAGAAGGACTGAAGGGTCTACTGTAATATGACCAAACCCATAAGCACAACAAGCAAAAACAGAAAGATGGCACAAAATCCGATGACAATAATCTCTCTCAATGTCAATGGTCTAAATGTACCAATTAAGAGACACAGAGTAACAAAATGGATTAAAAAAATTGAACCCAACATTCTGCTGTCTACAAGAAACACATCTGAATAAACAGAACAAACACAGACTCAAAGTCAAAGGTTGGAAGACCATTCTCCATGCAAACAGCTCCTCCAAAAGGCTGGTGTGGCCATATTAGTATCAGATAATATAGACTTCAGGCTGAAAAAGGTTAGAAGGGACAACGAAGGCCATTTCTTATTACTTAAGGGGTATGTACACCAGGACAGAAATTACACTACTAAACATATAATGCACCCAACGAGGGGCCAGCAAAATACATAAAACAACTGCTAAGGGACCTCAAAGAAGACATTGACAGTAGCACAATAATAGTTGGAGACTTCAACACTGCTCTATCAACGATGGATAGATCAACAAGACTGAAACTCACCAAGGAAATATTGGCCCTCAAAGAAGAAATGGAAGAAAGAGAGCTAGTAGATATATACAGGGCTTTTCATGCCAAAAAAGCTGAATACACATTTTTCTCTAGTGCACATGGAACATTCTCCAAGATAGACCACATGCTGAGCCACAAAGCATACCTCAATAAAATACAAAAGATAGAAATTGTGTCAGCTATCTTTTCAGACCATGATGCACTGAAAATGGAAGTTAACCATACACAGAAACAGGGAGTCAAACCAAACACCTGGAAACTGAACAGCTCACTCCTGAACAACAAATGGGTCATAGAAGAAATCAAACAGGAAATCCAAAGATTTCTGGAAAGAAATGAAAAATGAAGACACCAACTATAAGAACTTGTGGGACACGGCAAAAGCTGTGTTAAGAGGGAAGTTTATAGCTCTGCAAGCATTCATCAGGAAACAAGAAAGGGCCCACATAAATAACCTGACTACACAGCTGAAGACATTAGAGAAAGACCAACAAAAGGAGCCCAACCCAGGCAGAAAAAAAGGAAATAATAAAACTTAGAGAGGAAATCAATGAGTTGGAAACCAAAAAAAAACAATCCAAAAGTTTAATGAAACCAAGAGCTGGTTTTTTGAAAAAATAAACAAGATTGACAAACCATTGGCAAGACTTGTAAGGACAGGGAAAAGAGAGAACCCAAATAAACAGAATCAGAAATAAAAAGGGTGACATCACAACAGAAACCACAGAAATCCAAAAGATCATCAGTGATTACTTTGAGAGCCTGTATGCCGTGAAACATGAGAATCTAGAAGAAATGTATCAATTCCGGGAAGTCCTATAACCTCCCACGGCTGAAACAAGAAGACCTCCAATACCTGAATAAGCCTATCACCATCGAGGAAATAGAAACAGTAATTAAAAGTCTTCCCAAACACAAAAGCCCAGGTCCAGACGGATTCCCTAGTGAACTCTACCAAACCTTTAAGGAGGACCTACTGCCTGTCCTTTTCAAGCTCTTCCAGGAATTAGAAGAAACAGAAACACTCCCAAACAGCTTCTACGAGGCACATATCACCCTGATACCCAAAGCAGGGAGAGACAACACAAAGAAAGAAAACTACAGACCAATATCCCTGATGAACACGGATGCTAAGATCTTCAAAAAAATACTAGCCAACAGAATCCAAAGACTCATCAAGAAGATTATACATCATGACCAAGTAGGATTCATCCCGGTATGCAAGGATAGTTCAACATTCGCAAGTCAATCAACATAATACATCATATCAATAAAAGAAAAAATAAAAACCATATGATACTATCAATAGAGGCAGAGAAAGCATTTGACAAGATCCAGCACCCGTTCATGATTAAAACCCTCCAGAAAATGGGAATTGAAGGGACTTTCCTCAAGATAGTTACAGCCATCTACCAAAAGCCCACAGCGAGCATCATTCTCAATGGGGGAAAAGTTGAAAGCCTTCCCCCTGAGATCAGGGACAAGACAATGTTGCCCACTCTCACCTCTTTTATTCAATATAGTACTGGAAGTACTTGTCATAGCAATCAGAGAAGAAAAGGACATCAAGGGCATCCAGATAGGCAAGAAAGAAGTCAAGCTATCATTATTTGAAGATGACATGATATTAGATATTATACCTAGAGAACCCTAAACTCTCTACCAAAAACTCCTAGAAACAATAGACACATATAGTAGAGTGGCAGGATACAAAATCAACACGAAATAGTCGGTGGCTTTCCTATTTACAAATAACGAAAGAGAAGAAAGGGATATTAAGGAAACAATTCCATTCACAATTGTGCCACAGAAAATCAAATACCTAGGAATCAACTTACCCAAGTGTGTAAAGGACCTGTATAAAGAAATCTACAAGACACTGCTCCAAGAGATAAAAGAGGACACAAGGAAATGGAAACATATTCCCTGCTCATGGATGGGGAGAATCAACATTGTCAAAATGGTAATACTCCCTAGAGCTCTGTACAGATTCAATGCAATCCCTATAAGGATACCCATGACATTCTTCAAAGAAATTTACCAAACAATCCTGAAATTTGTATGGAACGATAAACCCCCCAAGGATAGCTAAAGCAATCCTCGGGAAAAAAGAAGATGGGAGGCATCACCTTTCCCAACTTCAAACTGTACTACAAGGCAGTAGTAATTAAAACAGCATGGTATTGGAATAAAAACAGACCTGTGGACCTATGGAATAGAATTGAGTATCCTGACACCCAACCTCAAACACATGATCACTTAATCTTTGATAAAGGTGCAACGAGTCTAAAATGGAGTAAGGAAAGCCTCTTCAATAAGTGGTGTTGGGAAAACTGGGCAGCGACATTAAAAAGAATGAATTTGGACATGTGTCTAACACCATGCACAAAAGTCAGATCAAAACGGATTAAAGATCTCAATATCAGACTTGAATCCATAAAGTACATTGAAGAAAATATAGGAAAAACCCTCCATGACATTGAAGCTAAAGGCATCTTCAAAGATGAAACATCACTAAAAAGCAACTAGAAGAAAAGATAAACATATGGGACTACATGAAACTAAAAAGCTTCTGCACCTCAAAAGAAACAGTGACTAAGATACAAAAGCACTGCACAGAATGGGAAAGAATATTCACCCAATACCCATCTGATAAGGGGTTAATATCCAGGATATATCAGGCACTGGTAGAACTTTAAAGAAGAAAACAAACAACCCCATCAAAAAATGGGGAGAAGAAATGAACAGAAACTTCAGCAAGGGAAGAAATTCGAATGGCCAAAAAACATATGAAAAAATGCTCATCATCACTAATCATCAGAGAGATGCAAATCAAAACAACAATGAGATACCACTTTACACCACAGAGACTGGCACATATTCAAAAGAACAAGAACAACAAGTGCTGGCGTGGGTGTGGGGAAAAGGGGGACACTCATCCATTGTTGGTGGGAATGCCGGCTGGTACAGCCTTTCTGGAAAACAATATGGACTTTCCTCCAAAGACTAGAAATTGAACTCCCATTTGACCCAGCCATACCACTCCTGGGAATCTACTCTGGGAAGCCAAAAATACGCAGCGGAAACACCATCCCTACTTTTTTGTTCATAGCAGCATTAGTCACAATAGCCAGAATCTGGAAGCAACCAGAGTGCCCGAAAATCGATGAGTGGATAAAAAAGCTTTGGTACATCTACACAATGGAATACTATGCAGCTGTTAGGAAAAATGAAGTTATAAAATTTGCCTACAAATGGATGGACATGGAGAAGATTATGTTGAGTGAAATTAGCCAGAAGGAGAGAGACAGATACAGAATGACTGCATTTATCTGCATAACATAAATATATAGGTACATATTATGATACCAATATCCAAGGTCAAGTGAAACATATATCTGGAGGTCCTGTCAAAGGTGCAAATTATCACAAACGTGTGGGATTCAGAGGCTAGGTAAGACAGAAAATGGAACAGTGTGCTAACAATTGTTGAGGGTACTAATGCCAACCTAGAACTGAGCATTAAATAGAGGCAAAAAGATACACATGACAACCCTTTAATGTATGTTCTGTAATCCATAGTCTGGAGGGGAAGGAAAAGAGAAAGAGAGAGAAATGGAAAGAAATCAAGAACCTGCCATGGAGCAGGGCTGGGGAGGGGGGGAGGGAACCGGGGGCGTTGGTGGTGGGAGATGGGCACTTGTGGCGGGATGGGTGCTGCAACACTGTTTGACCAAAACCCAAATATGAACTTTTTAATTGTATATCTTTGTAATTTTAAAAAAAAAAAAATTTATAAAAAAAAAAAAAATTATGTATGTGGGATGCCCTGTAATCACTGGCAATAAACTGCTCATTGATGCGAAGAAAAAAAAAATCACACCTTCTACAAGATCACAGTCGGTGATTTTAATGCCAAGATAGGACAAAGAAGATCGGAGGAAGAACTCCATATCAGGACTCATGGCCTAGAATGGAACGAACAGGGTGAGAGACTGAGTTCATCATGTCCACCAAGACCATTCATGGGAACTCACAGTTCCAGAAGACTGAAGCAAAACGTTGGACATGGGAATCTCCTGGCAGACAGTTCCACAATGAAATCGACCACATCATCTTCAATCGACGGTTTTGTCTGACCGGTGTTGCTGTTGTCCCCAAATTCCAAACAGGATCAGACCACCATCTCCTTCGTGCAAATTTCTACTTCCCACAAAGGGGAGAAAAGGCTGCAAAGTTTAAGAAGAGAACTCCCAGAACGACCATCAACTGGAAACTCTTTGGCACCATTGCAGCAACATGGGAAGATACCATCATTGACAACATCAATGAAGAATACAACCAACTGGTTCAGCACCTCCTTGATTGTGCGAAGAATGCCGAGAGAGAGAAAGACACAAAAGGACGCTTGCCTTCAGAAACTCTTGAGCTCATTCACCAACGTGGCAAGGTGTGAGCCTCAGGAACCAAATGCTAACATCTAACTTGCTACGGTGCAGAGGAGCGATAAAAGAAGACCTCAAAGACAGAAGAACAGAAATACTGGAAGATGCAGCAGAAGCTGGGAAAAGCATTCGCGACCGCCCGCCTGTCCTTCGCCAACGATAAGACCAAGATGACTGCCCTCTGACGCCCTGATGGATCTATCACATCTTCCACAAAGGCAATGGAGATGATTATCCAGGACTTCTACTCAAATCTCTTTGATAGCCACATCCACCTGCCCACATACCAAATTCCACAGGATGGATATGTCATTCCCAACGTTCTCCCTTCTGAAATCCGACATGCCATCTCGTCGGTAAAGAAGGGAACAGCACCAGGCCCAGACAAAGTCAGACTCGAACACCTGTAGAGTCTGCCGTCGGTACTCATCAATAAACTAGCTCGGCTCTTCAAACACTACCTATCGGAATGCAAGGTGCCCTCCCAATGGAAAACCAGCAGGACAGTTCTACTGTTTAAGAAGGGAGACATTCACGATATTGGCAACTATCGCCCCACCTGCCTGTTGTCCATCAACTATGAGCTGTTTACACGAGTCATCCTGAACAGGATTAGCAGAACACTAAAGGACAACCATGCGAGCAAGGAGGCTTCTGGAAAGGATTCAGCACAATTGACCATATCCACACAGTATCCAAGCTCATTGAGGTTTGTAGGGAGTACAAGATGCTGCTCTGTCTCAAGTTCATTGATTTAAAGAAAGCCTTTGATTCTGTGTAGACTGAAGCAGTCATCAAAGCCCTAGCCAAACAGGGTGTTCAAACCCAATACATCAAGATCCTTCGTGAGCTGTGTTATGGATTCACCACCAGGTCTCACCATTCTACAAAGAAGTGATCATTAATGTGAAAAGAGGGGGTTCGGCAGGGTGATACCATTTCACCAAAACACTTCAGCGCCACCCTCGAGAACATCATGCAACAATTAGAATGGGAAGGAATGGGAGTGAAGATAGATGGTCAGCAACTACACCACCTCCGCTTCGCTGATGACATCATTCTAATAACACCAAAATTAGCCAAGTGGCACAAATGCTGGCTGACTTCGAACGAGAATGTGGAAAGATAGGTCTACAGCTGAATCTAAAGAAAACCATGTTTATAAAAAATGAGCTAGTTCCAGAGGCCCCATTCACTCTCAATGGAACAAACATCTCTGAATGCAGCAGTTATGTGTACCTAATTCGAGAAATCAACATGATGAACGACCCAAAACCTGAGCTGCGCAGGAGGAAGAAAGCAGCATGGAATGCCTTCAAAGGCATCGAAGAAATAGCTAAAAGGACAAAGAACCTCTGGCTCTGGGTACATCTCTTTGACTCCACCATTCTCCCTTCATTAACATACGCCTCAGAGACCTTGGCTCTATGAAAGCAGGATGAGAATGCTATTCGGGTCTCCCAGAGAGGAATCGAAAGAGCTATGCTTGGAATATCACGCCTCACTCAAGTGAGAGAAGGAATCCAGAGTTCTGACCTCCGTCACTAGTCCAGAATCAGGGATGCTGTCTCGTTTACCAAGGCATCGAAAATCAGATGGGCTGGACATGTAATGCGATTTGGAGACAATCGCTGGACTAAAGCCATTACCAACTGGATCCCATGGGATGTCAAAAGATCATGTGGCCGCCCACCTACAAGTTGGTCATACTTCCTTGTCAAGAACCTGAAGGAATGGTTTGAGGCTCCTCATATTCCTGAATCAACCAGATGCCATTGGGCTACATTGGCACGTGATAGGGTCCAATGGAAATGTTACTGTTGCCCGCTCCAGCAAATCGATGAATAACGGGATTCAAGTGATCAAGTGATCAAGTGAAACAGAGTGGCATCCTGAACTCACTACAATCTTCAATGAGCTTGGTTACCGTGTGTGGATATGGTCGATTGTGCTGAATCCTTTTG
This sequence comes from Cryptotis parvus, assembly GCA_021461705.1. NCBI lineage: Eukaryota > Metazoa > Chordata > Mammalia > Eulipotyphla > Soricidae > Cryptotis > Cryptotis parvus. Next base: position 24,572 of record JAJIBD010000695.1, on the reverse strand, counting down.
GGAAGCCAGCTTTCTCGCATCGTTGCCCTTCATCTAGTCTTCTGCCAATCCTGTTCAGGATGACTCGAGTGAACAGCTTGTAGATGACAGACAACAGGCAGATGGGGCGATCGTTGCCAATGTCATAGATGTCTCCCTTCTTGAACAGTAGAACTGTCCTGCTGGTTTTCCAATGGGAGGGCACCTTGCATTCAGACATGTAGCATTGAAGAGCCTAGCCAGTTTATTGATGATTAGTGAAGGCAGATTGTTCAGGTATTCAGGTCTGACTTTGTCTGGGCCTGGTGCTGTTCCCTTCTTTACTGACAAAATGGCATATTGGATTTCAGAAGGGAGAACGTTGGGAATGACATATCCATCCTGCAGAATTTGGTATGTGGGGAGGTGGACGTGGCTATCAAAGAGATCTGAGTAGAAGTCGTGGATAATCTTCTCTATTGCCTTTCTGGAAGATGTACTATCCATCAAGACATTGGAGGGCAGGCATCTAGGTTTTATAGTTGGCAAAGGATAGGCAGGTGATGCGAATACTTTCTATGGCTTCTGCTGCATCTTCCAGTATTTATGCTTTTCTCTATTTGAGGTCTTCTTTTATCGCTTCTCTGCACTGCTTTGCAAGCTTGGATGTAAGCATTTGGTCACCTGAGGCTCACTCCTTGCCACGTTAGCAAATGAGCTTGAGATTTTTTGGCAGGAGTCCTTTTGTGGTTTTTTTTTCTCTCTCGGCATTCTTTGCACAATCATGGAGTGCTGAACCAGTCAGTTGTATTCTTCATCGATGTCATCAATGACGGTATCTTCCCATGTTGCTGCAATGGTGCCAAAGAGTTCCCAGTTGGTGGTCGTTCTGGGAGTTCTCTTCTTAAACTTTGCAGCCTTTTCTCCCAGGTGCGTGAAGTATAATTTTGCACGAAGGGAGATGGTGGTCCGATCCTGTTTGGAATTTTGGGACAACAGCAACATCTTTCAGGCAAAACCGTCGATTGAAAATGATGTGGTCAATTTCCATTGTGGAACTGTCCACTAGGGCATTCCCATGCCCAATGTTTTGATGCAGCCTTCTGGAACTGTGAGTTCCCACGAATGGTATTGGTGGACATAATGAACTCAGATAGTCTCTCACCCTCTTTGTTCCATTCTCTGCCAGGGGTCCCAATGTGGAGTTCTTCGGCCGATCTTCTTGGTCCTATCTTGGCATTAAATTCACTGACTATGATCTGGTAGAAGGTGTGGTCTTTTTTATAGAACTCTTCTAGTTCCATGTTGACTGATTTGTGAATGTTGAAGCATCCTTGCATTTCCTTGATGGATCCTACTTGTTCAAGATGTATAATCTTCTTGATGTGTCTTTGGATTCTGTTTGCTAGTATTTTGTTGAAGATCTTAGCATCTGTTTCATCAGGAGATTGGCCTGTAGTTTTCTTGTTTTGTGTTGTCTCTGTCTGCTTTGGGTATCAATGTGATATGTGCCTCATAGAAGCTGTTTGGGAGTGTTTCTGTGTTTTCTATTTCCTGGAAGAGCTTGAAAAGGATTGGCAGTAGGATCTCCTTAAAAGTTTAAAAGAATTCACTAGTGAATCCATCCATTTCTGGGCTTTTGTGTTTTGGCAAGCTTTTAATTACTTTTTCAATTTCCTCGATGGTGATAGGCTTATTCAGGAATTGCAGGTCTTCTTGTCTAAGCTGGGGAGGTTATAGGTCTTTTGGAATTTATCCATTCTTCCAGGTTCTCATGTTTCATGGCATATAGATTCTCAAATTAATCTCTAATGATTTTTTGGATTGAGTTTTCTGTTGTGATGTCACCATTTTCATTTCTGAACTCTTTAAGGGATCATGCTGTCAAGGGGACTTAAAATCCTTAGCATATATTTATTATATTGTATATTAACCAAAATAAAGCAACCCTCAAATAACTGAAGATATTAAGAAAGCAATAGTGGTAATTAACTTTGATACCCAATTCTCATCAATGGACCAATTTACTAGCCTGAAATCAACAAAGATTTTAGGCTGAATTTATGGAGAAAAAGCTAAAAAAAAACCTAAGATGACATATTCTGCCATAGGGCACAAATGGAACTTAAAGTGGCACTTAATGAACAATAGAATTTATTCTTTGTGTGGCTCTCTATATTTTCTCCAAATATTCAAATAAATATCTACAGAACAGAGTTTTAATTAAAAAAACTAAAAATTTTAAGTGAAGAATTGGAAGACCTAAATTTAATAGTCATAATTAGGGATCGACACCTGGAAAGAGTTGAATGCATATTCTTCTAAAATGAACACAAAATATTCTCCAGGAAAGACCACATGTTGAGACATAAAATACATATTAGTAAAGTCATAAATACTGAATATGCTGTCCCACAGTCAGGGACATTTTTTGTTTGCCAAGGCATAGAAATCAAATGGCTGGACATGTAATATGATTTGGAGATGACCACTTGACTAGAGCCGTTACCGACTGGATCCCACAGGATGTCAAAAGATCATGTGGCTGCCCACCTACAAGATGGTCAGTCTTCTTCATAAAGACCCTGAATGAGTGGTTTGAGGCTCTTCATATTCCTGAAGCAACCAGAATGCCATTGGGCTACACTGGCACGTAATTGGGTCAAATGGAAATGCTACTGGTGCCCGCTAGAGTAAATCGATGAATAACGAGATTCAAGTGATCAAATGATCATAAATACTGAAACCATGTACAACATAATTTTGATACATTTACAAAATATTCAACTATAAAAGTTTTTAATACCTTAACTATAAGCATACTGATAAACATGATACTGAATAACAGTTGAATCACTGAAGACATTAAATCAAAAACAAGAAATTCAAGTAAGCAACAGTAATACATGAGCTATCTATAGCATCAAAACTCAGCAAACTCTATGCTGAGAGAGAATTTTCAAGCAATATAAACTCACATTGAAAGCAAGAAAGATCTCAAATAATCAATAAATTATGTACCCATAAGAACTAGAAAAAGAACAAATAAAACCTAATAAAGGGAAAAATTAGGATAGAAATGAACCAAATTTAAAGGCAACAAAAGATAATGAAACCAAGAATGATTCTACAGATGGGTTAAAGAAGAAGAATAAAGCATGGACACTAATTGGCTCACTAATAAAAATAAGAGAGAAACCCTAGTAATAGAATAAGAAATGAGGGAAGTTACAAATGTTATCACAGGAACACAAATGATCAAAGAACAAATAACGTTATGCCACTAAGATGGAGAATATGGAAAAAAATGGAAATTACTTTAGACTTAAAACTAATCAGTAAGACACACAAGGAAGAAATTACAAGCAAAAGGTAATCAAAACAGTAATCAAGAGTCTCCCAAATATAAAAGCTCAGTCCCAGATGGTTTTATAAGTGAGTTCACCAAACACTTAAAAATAAGCTATTTCACAAATTAAAAAAATGAAGTAATTTTATTTCCTTCATCATTAGTTTCATTTATTTATATTTTAATGTACATTTCTTAATAAGGTGTCTTGGTTGACAAAGTTATTCTAGTTGAGTCTCAGGCATACGGTGTTCCAGCAGCCATCTTAACTTCTGTGTCAACTTCCCTTCAGCAGTGTCCTAGGTTACTTTCCATGTGTCAGGCTGCCTCCTTCCATTATTAAGTTTGGTTGTTGTCGCTTTTAACACTGTAGCTATATAGTATAGTTTCAAGTTAGTTAATAAGATATCTCCCAGTTTATATATATTTCTGCATGGCTTTGGACATTCAGATCTTTCATTATTCTATACAAACTTTATTACTGATAGCTCTAAGTCCTTGAAGAATGTCATCTGAATTGAGATGGGAACTGAATTAAGTCTGTATAGTGTTTAGGTAGGATGGTTATTTTTAAAACTTTGATTTCTCCAATTCATGGATTGAATAGTTTTCTATTTCCTTAGGTCTACTATTTCTTTGTTAAGTAGCTTAAAGTTTTTTGGTACATATATCTCACATCATTTGTAAAGTTGATTCCTAGATACTTGATATTTTTGATACTATTTTGAATGGGATAGACTCCTCTGATGGCTTTCTCTTATTCATTACTTTCATATAAAATGTGAATGCTTTTCACATATTGACTTTATAGCTAATGAGTTTGCTGTATTGGTTTATTGTTTCTAGGAGCATTTTAGTGAGCTCTTTAGAAACTTCTATGTATATTATCATGTCATCTGCAAATTAGTTAGCATTTCAATTTTTCTTTAATGCCTTATTGCTGTAACTAGGATCGCTACTATGATATTGAATAGAAGAGGAGGACCCACCCACAAATCAGAAAAAAAGATTGCAATTATACAGAAATTTTGTTACAGAAAAATAACAGCATTTTGTGCTAAGTCAATGTCAATGGCAGCAGATACAAGTTTGAAACTTAATGGCCTGTTCCTGTGCATGAATCTTTGGACTATTTTGAAGCCACTCTGTGTCCGCCATTTTTCTATTTCTTCTGTGAGTGCACTGTAACCCATGTTATTTGGAGACATTTCCATTATCTGGTTAATTTGTGTAAAGACACCTCTAGGAAAATTCATGGTATGAATAGTAAGTCCAGACACTGTGAAGTTTGCATAATTTTTTATTCCACCATGCTTGCACAACTTAAATATTTTACATGTCAAGAAAAATATCAAAAATATGTTAAAGTATCATTAGTATTTTAATTTTTAATTTCAAATCTCTTTTTTATGCTAAGGAATTGTTGCATTTTATCTTCTCTCTCATGGGCTAAATAAGAAAGGGAGAATAACTGAGCTAAAATTGTGGTAACTGAGCTAATTCTGCAAAATGTACTGAAATGGGGAAAAAAGGTGTCTTTAAGAAAGGCCAAAGAAAATGCTGTCAATTCACACATTGATTTTAAAATATTTCTTATGTTTGTGAATCTAATTATGAACACAATTTTCCTACTTATAAATATTATTTAACCTTTATAGTAACCTAAGCTAATTATGTCAAAACACTCAGACAGCACATGTGAACTCATTGTACATTCCAATGACCTGATTGTATGCTAAGGTTATACCAAACCAACTTTAGGGAAAGAACTTTACCAGTTTCCTTTTCAGTGTACTATAATCTAGTGTAGTGCTCAGTAAAATTCGATGCTTGATTAGTGCCAAGAGTTCAGAACCTATTGAGGCTCTAAATGACTTCCATTAGAAGTTTCTTGACATCGTCAAGAGACATGCTGCTATTTCTTGGCTATTTTGAGACTTTTATTTTGTTGTTTAATGACTAGAATCGATTCAGAAAAAATATGAGGGCCTAAGAATTTTTATTCAATGTTCCATTATTTATAAAAGGGTTTCATACTTGTCTGAGATATTTTCTTAGAATAAAAGGAATCTAACTTCTTTCCGAAAAAAAAGTTCAATAAATGCTACAAAAGTTATGAAATTATAATGTTTCTGCCAGATTTGCTTTTTTCTGTAGAAATTGTCAATATTAGGATAAAACTGAAAGGCAAAAAAGGGGATGACACAGGCATAATAAAGATTTCCTTTTGTGCAAAATTTTGTGTTATCCAAATAATTTACTAAAATGTTCACTAATAATTTGTTCAAAGTATTTTTCTTATGTAGAGTTTTAAAAAAAATAGCTCAGCTCAAAATTGTCACTTCATTTTGAACACCCCTATCAATGGAGATTCAAAGCTACACGCACATTACTTAGGAATTCTATGTATCAGAAACTATGACATGGATCAAAAAGTTTTTAATGTTAATTACAATGAAATAATTTAGCATCCCCCCCAAAACCTGCACTACCAATTAAATGCTATGAAGGAGCTAATAGGATGCAACAGAAACTTTGGGAAGCAATTAGGTTAAATCAAGAGCAAACTGAATCCTTTCACAGCTGTGATACTCATCATCTAGCAAAACATAAATCCAAGTTACTGGCCTAATTCGGTGAGACCAAAAGACAATGAGATGCTAAGGAAGAAGGCAGGAAGAGAGATGGACTGGCAGCCTAATGTTTAAATACTTCAGCACACTTTCCTCTTGCCAAATTCCTCCAGTAAATGAGAAATTTATTTTTTCAGGAAAAGTTTTATTACTTATAAAATCCTACTAGTTCCCCCAAGTCCAGTATCTACATTTCTTTTTTGCTTTTTGGGTCACACCCGCGATGCTCAGGGGTTACTCCCGGCTCTTTGCTCAGGAATTACTCCTGGTGGTGCTCGGGGAACATATGGGATGTTGGGTATCGAACCCGGACCGGCACAGACCTGCCACATGCAAGGCAAATGCCCTACCCGCTGGGCTATCGCTCCGGCCCCCATTATCTACATTTTTTCCTCCCCTGATCCCCATATTTTACTTGTTCAGAGAAAGATTCAAAAAGGTGTTGGTGAATAAACTAAAGCCGGTTTCTTTAGAGAGTTATGAGGTGGGAGAGAGTGAAAGTGACACGTTCAAGAGAGAACACAAGTTTAGGATTAGTTCAGCCATAGAGAAAAAAATAAAAGGATTACATGTCCCATGGTAAGATGGTGGCAATCACCAGGGTGGGTATGGTGCCACTCTCGCTTCGCAAAGTTAATTATATAGCGAGTTTCCCCCAAACTGCTCATTGGGGTTTTCTATGTATGGGTCTGCTGCTAGGTTGTCAAGGGGAAGACTGAACTCTTTATGGTCTTCATTCATGCTTAGTTTTTCTTGGGATGGCATATTCACCAGTGCTCATGGCTCGCTTTAGTCTCTGGGCTCTGGTGGGTTAGGAGGACAATACACGGTGCCCGGAGCCCTCCCTGCTCTAGTATCTCCCAGCCTTTCTTTCATGTTCTCCACAGACTTTTGTTTCTCTTGGAACTTCCCCTTTTCTGAGGAGATTCCACCCCTACCCTGAGGGTACCTCATTTCTGTATCACCAAAGGCTCTATATATGCAATGCAAAGGGATTCCAGCCATTTTGCTTCTGGACAGTTTCAGGGCTAAGGACTAGTCAACTTTTCTCAACTTCTTTAAATTGTGTCTTGATTTTATTACTCCCCAAAACTCATTGTCTTGGAAACCCCTGTCTACCTGCTTGCAATAGAGTATTTTAGGCTCTGGAAATAGTACTCTCCTTTTAGGCTCTGCTAATAGATTCCCTTTTGCAGGAAGTAAGAGAAAATATGGTGTATTTCTGGCCTTGAAATAAGATCATAGTAACTGGAATGTGAAAACAAAAGAAGTGACGGTGTTCAGCAGTGCATCAAGCTGCAGGCCAATAAACCATGGGAGAGATGAGCTATTGACACCAAAGAACATTTCCAAAGGAAAGATAATTGCTATTGATGATACTTCAAGTGCCTCCGGACATTAGTAAAGCATCCTCCTAAGGGAGCTGAGGAGTGTGAATGCCGTGTATTTCTCCAAGTCAGGAGGGAAATTTTAGTGGAAAAACTGGACCACAAGTGGCAGGGGCACTAGTTCCCATGAAGGGCTTCCTGCAACAGAACTTTATACCTTTCAGGTTTTGAATTGTGTTGTTATGCAGTTTGCCAGCTTACACTTCTAAGATACAGTGGGTAAGAGAGACCGTCAGAATTTGAAAAGCATTTGGTTTCACATCTGTGGAGGTAATGGTTAGAGGTTGAAACTCTTTCCTAGATTTTTTCTGCCCTGTGGCATCTGCCTGATTTATTCAATCCATGCTAATGCAAAAGTCACTCACTGCAATGCCACCAGAAAGATTTTTGCAGACTCTTAAGTAACAGCAAAGAGTATAAATGATGATGGTGGTGATGATAACAATTACTAACAATCAAAAGAATTACTTTGCCCTAGACTTTTCCATACTATTATAACAAAGACATGTCTTAAACATAATTCTCATTTAAAGTTTTGTACCACCTCATATATTTGAAAAAACAAAGGGTACTTCAAGTACTCAAGTGCAAATGTTCCCACTTGTCACACTTTCTTTTTTAACATCTGTGATCTGTAATATAAGTGGAATCTATTGCTAATGGTAAAATAGGTCTGCCAGTAGAACCACAAGGCTTTTAGGTACAGTATTGAGAATGGGGGTTACCATACTAAAGATTTTTATTGTTTGGCTCCTTTCCTGTTTCCTGGGTAAATTATGGAGTGGAGAAAGATGAATTCAATCAGGCAGAACAACTCTTCCCTCAGGATAGCTATTAAGTCACATGCAAAGGGAGGTCTTTTCCCTTCTAACCCCAAGGGCTACCTGTTGGAGCACTGGTGTAGTCACGTGGAAATTCCAGTTTTCAGCAGCTGTGTTTAGGATGATTTTGTTATTTATTCTTCTACTTCTCTTCCTCAAGGGAAAAACTCCCAGACACAAGTATTTCCCCCTTCCAGCTGACAGATGAATTTCTTTCACTAGAAAAAAATTATTCCACAGACAAAGCTAGAAAGACAAATGTTCCCAGAGGAGGTGAGGGCTATAGCTCAGATCTATCAAAGAGACTCTGCCACATGCCTTTCCAGAATCTACCAAGATGTGTCTTTTCTGTGAAAGTACATACAACATAATCCTTTCCTTAAGCAGGAAAAAATTACAAAGGAGGGAAAGGGAGATTCTGGACATAGAGGAGACAGGACTGTCTAGAGCCTAAGGATATATTCCTGATTTTCATTAGTAACAATATAAGGAATCCACTGGTTTGTTTGTTTCTAAGAATATCCTTCAAAAGAACAAGATACATTCATAGAGAAGGTTTACCATATACCTGGCAAGCTTTTTGCCAAGACCGTTATGGTCACAGAAGGAACAACGGCATTAAACAATGTCTTGCCAGGAAATCAAAGCAAAAGAAAGTTAGATGCACCACCGCAATTAGGTATTTGGTGGCACTGAATTACAACTAGAGGTTTCCGATATATTTTTGTTCTTCTCTAGAAAGCGCTAATTACTCAGATGCCTCCAAAAAAAACAAATGATGGTTAAAGTGGTTTTATTAGTGTGTCTTCCAAAGAGCCTATATGAATTAAAAGCTAGATTAGTTTCATTCAAAAATATTTGGTCTTTTTATTTCCAAACTATGAAAGTAGGAGCATTCATATTTATAGATCCCTGTGTACACATAGAGATGTGTGTAGAAGCAGCCAATGTCTGCCTTTGGCTTTACTTCCAAGGAAACTGGAGGGACTACTCCTGCACAAATAGTACAAATAGCCATCTTTGCAATCGTACAGAACAAACTTGTAAAAATGCAGAGATTTCAAATGGTATCAATGCATAAAGACATGTATTTGTTTAGTTGTTCATTAGATTTATGAAATGGTGCTTTTGTGTATGATAAAGACTCTTGGGGAGCCAGTGCAAAATAATGTTTAATTTAAATTGATTGCAAACAACACTGACTGCATTGTATTAGCATCAGCAACTCATTATAATAAAAGAGAGTTGTTTTCACTCACTGGGGCTTTGCCAATCAGGTCAGGCAGAGAAAATTCTACAAATGAGAGCCCTCTGTGGGTAGTCCCTGCTCCTCTATCCCTGAAGGCTAAATTTCTAAACTATATCTAGAGTGCTTTAAGTCATGCTAATTGTAATGATGGTGCATGGGGAGAGGTGTAATTTCCAAGACTGCTGCTGAATTATTTAGGGACTTAGAGACTAGAGTATTACTTAGAATTATATTAGAAATATAAAAGGAATCGCTGGCACAGTGGTACCTTATGTACCCACAGTTTACACCTCTTGGCAGTCATGAGAAACATACTCTATTCCCAGAGAGGCCACACTCACACTCAAATTATTGCTATATATTGATACATTTGGGAAATTTTTTCTGGCAATGCAATATGGCCTAATAAGTAACATACCAGTATTTACATCATAGTCTTTAGGTCACAATCTTAACATATTGAATATTCTTTAGAATATATCCTGAGGACAAATATCTGCAGAGAATTTCTCACTTTCTAAGGGAAAAACTGAAATAATTTGTGCAAAAAAAATTTATTTTAAGTCTATTCCACAAATAGATCAGTTCTGCCCAGGCCACATCTGATGCCTGGCAAGAAATCAGCAGCCTTGCCATCAGAAAGCAACTGGCACCTTACCAAAAATAGACCTAGGTGGCAAGAACCCCTGTTCTCCATGTCCATTAAGCTTAAGTAGCCATGCTTTGTGACTAGGTCTCCACCCTTAGCCTTGACCTCACAGTTTCCCCAGACCTAATAGAAATATCTGGGAGCTGCCAGGCGCTGGGAAACTTGAATCCCTTATTGCCCTGAGTTCCTCTCAACTTTGGCACTCCAGAGCCCCCAGGATTTCACTGGCTAGAACTCTTGATCTAACCTCCACAGACCCTCTTTGAGATGGTGCATGCTTCCCAGGTGTAACACAGACTGTGCCCAGCCTGTTCAAACTTAATGCAGATAAGCACTTAGCATTTATGCCATCCAAGCCCCAGTCATCATTCAGCCATGCTCAAATCTGATGCACAAGTACATGTTAAACCCTAAGGATTCTCTGTGTTTCTACAAATTTAAGCCATTTATACCTGAACACTTGAGAGCTCAAGCTACTGACTGCTGCCCAGGTATACCTAAATTGGATGGGTAGGTGACCCCAAGATCAGCCTTTTTGAGCTGCACCCAGCTGTGCTCAGAACTTTTTCCAGGCTCTACACTTCAGGAATCAACCTGTCAGAGAACCATAGGGGAACCATACAGGGTGCTGGGGATCTAACCTGGTTGGCCACAAGCAAGGTAAGTGCCTTACTTGCTCAAGCCCCATAACACCGGCAATTTTAAACATTTGTTTAATGTACATACTTGATGAAACTTAGTAATACAGGTCTTAGAAAAACACTTAACACTCCGCATCACAAGCAACTAAACATATGTCTGAACTTGTCAATGCAGTTGATGCCAGGTGCTGGTAAACAATAATCTAGTGGCAGTCAAGAGATAAGCTTGTGCCAAAGCTGCTGTTAAGGTGCTTCTAACAGTTCTTTCCAATTTCTGCTCAGAGTACTGAATACCACAATGACTGCTAGTCATTAGTAGCTATGAATAGGGGGAAACATTAATGTCCACATGACCTTGGCACAGTCACTGCTGAAGGGTCCTCATGATACAAATTTGGCATTTATTTACGTCCACACAATCTCAAGGCCACTATTACAGTCTGCAACTTGTGATCATGAGTGTGCAATGACTTTTTAAGGCTTGTGGTTACTTGGAGTTCCGTAATCAACCCTCATACAGGCAGGAAGGAATACAGAGGAATTCATATCACTCATAAATAAGAAGATGAAGCCTGTGAAGAACTCAGTGCATCAGGAATTATTGAATGTCAGGATGAAGACCCAAGGCAACCATAATAATGATGCTTAGTGAAATAAATCAATGGAGGGAATTTATCATGGACAGGAAAAGAACAAATGAAATCAAAGTCACTGAGCTAAAGAATACATTTATATAACCAAACTACGTAATACAGTAGAATGACAGAGGCTGACGTGAGCTCTAGATTCAAATAAAGAAAACTAGTGTAATGCAAGCATTTGTTGCCTCAAGAGTTCACGGATACACACCCAACCCCAGAAAGTATGCCAGAAGTAGCTCTATGCAGGTGGGTCATATGTGAACCGATAAAGATTCATCATGACCCACTCAGCTCACCCCCACCCCTCCTTACCCTGGGAGAGCTCCAGAACTAATTTCTCCTAAGTTAGTCCAAATTAGAAACCAGTGCATTCAGAGGCAGTAGCCTGATACTGTGAACAGGAGCCTCTAATCTCTCCTTAAATCATCTGGAACTTGGAACTCTACTCAGCATTAATGAAGCAAATATTGGGAGGAAATATTGGGAGGAAAGTAGAAATTAAACCACATCAATATACAGGGACAGTAGCTCAGGAAAGTCCTCAAATTCATCAAAAATATCAGTGTTGCCAAGGACAACCTCAGAGCAATTCCTCTCTTAGTGTTCACTGAACTGACAAAATAATTGGAAAAGATATTCAATAAACCAAAAAACGTGATAAAAATTTAAGGAACTCAGATAAAAATGAAGGATATTTAAAGAACTCAGATAAAAATGAAGGAGACAAGTCTATAGTCCCAGGACAGAAGCAGAATGAAAGACACCAAAATTCTAATCAGTAACCCTGAGAACAAGGCACATAATCTCATAGATAAAGGAGAGACCATAGAAAAAAAATATTCTTGAGGGCTGAAGCAGTAGTACATCTGGAAGAGCATTTGCCTTGTATGCAACCTACCCAGATTTGATCCCCAGCATCCCATACGGTCCCCCAAGCACCACCAGGAGTAATCCCTGAGCATTGCCAGGTGTGACCCAAAAAAAGCCAAAACAGAAGGCATTTTAAATAAATAAAATTTAACATAATATTATTTAAACATAGTTTTTGTTTAAGCTAATATTTAATGATATTTCTCAATAGTTCTCCTGGCCACTTATCTGTTTTTTTTTTCACTTCTCAGTTCCCTTCGGCATCTCCTAATTCCATGTATATTAATCTGTATTCCCCTAAGAATACCTGTGGAACCTACAGGGGCTATATTTGATGGAGCAGGAGCAGAAGTGTAGAGCACCAAAAGGCACTTTACATCCCACCCATAAAGCAGGTAGCCCAACTGAATGGAATGACTGTGGGAGGGGGCAGCAGCAGATAAAAAGGTAGCCCCAGTCCCATCTCAGGCTCTCTTTTGCTCTCTCCTTCTGAGCATGCACTCTTGAACTGTCTCCTCTCTCCAGAACCTCCAAAATCAGGAAGGGCTGTGTACTAGAAAACATGGTACGGCACAAACAGATCACATAGTCCAGAGAGGGCCACAATATAGATGTGCTAAAATACCCAGGAAGGCTCAGGTTCAGGCAAGGCTCAGATTGCCACAAAAGATTAGATTCAGGCATGGATTGTACACCTAGGAAAGCTCAGGTACAGGCAGGGCTCAGACGTCCAGGTTGTGAAAAGGTGCTGAGCACAGAGTCTCAACTATGTGTATGGGGCCATGGCCAGAAACTAGGAAAGCAGAACAAGATGACAGAAACTGCTGGGGTACCGTTGGGAGACCTAGCTACAATTCAGAGCACAAGGATCTCACCCACATTCATGTGGTCATGACCAGAGACTGGGAAAGCATACACAGGATAGAGAGAGTGGTACAGGAACAGGTCCCAGCCATCCTTCACAGGAATGGACCAGACAGGGAAGTTGTACCATCAGGGACAGGACCAGTGACATTGTTCACAGGTAAAAGAGAGACTTGGCCATCCTGGGAGGGAGCTGGGTCCATCTACTTTATCTGTACTGTAAACTCTAATCTTTAATTTACTTATTTTTATGGGCAAATATTTCAAACAATTCTCAAGAACCCATCAGAGCAAAATTATCCTTTTTCACTTACAATATAACCATTGGCTCAGAAATGCTGAAATAAACCATAGTGTGAAGAGACAAACAAAGCTTCAGATGCAATGGAAACAAGATAAAATTTACATTGAATTTCTCAGACGTAACTCTACAAGTAAAAGAAAATGGAATGGTATATTTGAAATACTGAGACCTTCAAACAAGAATCTTCTACCCTGCAAGATTCTTATGCATACTTTGAGGAGATGATAGAAACACTGTCAAACAAACAGTAGATAAAGATATTGCTTACATTCTAACCAACCCTGCAAGGAACACTGAATTTCTGTATAATACAATTCCTATATAATCGAAGTTTTAAATTACCAAAAAAAAATCTCATAGAAAAATAGTAATAAATCTCCATCCCAATAATTCCTTTAAAGTTAATAACTGACTATCCAGTCAAAAGACAGAAATTGAAAGGATCAGTTAGAAAAGAAAAATCTAACCTTCTGCTACTTACAGGAGACAAAACATATCTATCACAATAGACAGCTCAGAGTGAAGGGTTGAACAATAATCAAACAGGCTAACAGTAGACGTTAAAGTGTAAATACAGGCATACTTGTATCAGACCAAATACAATTCATACTAAAGAAAATAATAAGAGATTGGGATAGCTATCACATACTGGTTACATAATCAATTCATCCACAGGCCTTAATTCATTGATATGGTGGTATAATAAAATAAAAAAAATTAAGTGGCAGCAAAGTTTATAAAGCAAGTGCTAAACTTGAGGAGACACATGAATAACAAACAAATTAGGAGGTTTAACCCTTATCGTAATCGACAGAGCCAACAAACAGAATACAATATCAATATTATATCAGAATATCAATAAGAAAATTATACCCTTAAATGAGGAATTGGAAAAACTGGAATTAAAAAATATGTAGAATCTGGCGGGTTATATAAGAGGGGAAAAATGGAACTCTTTCCCCCAAAAATAGATCATAAATGAAAGGAAAACAATTACAGCTGACACCTCAAAAATCCATTATAAATAAAAGATTATAAAACGCTACTGTTAGTAACTATGTTCCACTTACCTGGAGAACCTAAAAGAAATGAATGACTTCTTACATCACACAATTCCCTAAGATTGAATCACAAGGCAACAAAAAAATTTGCAATGACAAATCCAAGTAATGAAATTTAAAGAGCAATACATATCTTCCTAAGAATAATATTCAATGTCCAGATGATATCAGTAGCAAGTTCTACCAAAGTTCTGAGAGTATTTATTATCTATACACTTCCAACTCTTCCAAAATATCCAAAACAGAAAAGCTTCTTGGTAGCTTCTTTGAAATTGACATTACCCTATACAGAAACAGAAGAGACATTGATAAAAAATTAAATTGCAGACCAAACTCTCTGATGGACATGAGTGCAATAATCTTTAATTTAAAAAATTAGTGAATGAAATCCAATAATGTGACAAAAGAATCATATACAATGATTCAATAAATTTTATTCGAGTTGCAAGGATGGTTTAATATACACAAATCAAAAAATGTAATACATCATATCAAAAAGGATACATAAAAGTTATGTGTAGATCAATAGATGCCGATGCAGTCAAGGCAGATAAAATTATTTATAATTCATTAGAAAAGCCTTCAATAAAATAGATATGTAAGAGATTTTTCTCAAGAAGGAATGGCCACTTAAATCAACAGCTAACACCAGAAAATCTTTCATTAATATCAAGCATAAAGCAAGGATGTCCACTCTCTCCACTATTGTTCAATATAGCTCAGAAATCCTTACTTCAGCTATTAGACAAGAGAAACACATTATAGATAATAAAGTTGTAAGAGAGAAAGCTGCACCATCACTATTTGCATATGATATGATAACGTGCATAGAAGACCCTAAAATCTTCCCAGGAAAACTCATGAATAAACTAAAGCAGAGAAATATCAGGGTAAAAAATGGTAGACAATGAACTCAAACAGGAAAAAAAATTCTAGCAATTACTATAAACAATTGAAAAATTTATGAATCAGACTATAACTCACTACTGTAAGTATAAGAAACACTAGAACATGGAAAAATATTACATCAAAAAATTAAATCTATCCTCATGAATTGGAAGAAATAAAAATTGTCAAAATGGGGGGGCCAGAGTGATAGTCCAGCAGGTAGGGTGTTTGCCTTGCACATAGCTAACCCAGGTTCGATCCCTGGCATCCCATATGTTCCCCTGAGTACCGCCTGGAGTAATTCCTGAGAACAAAGCCAGGAGTAACCCCTGAGCATTGCCGAGTGTGAAAAAAAAATGTCAAAAAGACTATAATAATCAGTGGGAATCACTATACCTCAATGAAGAGGCTTCTCTGGTGCACTCGGTCTGATAGACGAAAGTTCCCTGGTTAATAGAGGAAAGGTTAGGGGAACATTCCCTGATTAATAGAAGAACAGGTTGCAGACCGTTTGAAAAACAATAATAAACAACCTTAGGCTTGGCATAGGGTAGAGGAACCACTTGAGAGTGAGGGCACAGTGATAGGCTGGGAAACAATGTAAGGGAAGTTTAGGACAAAAGAGAAGTTTAACAGAGGCACAGAAGTTTAATAAAGGCACAGATAATTGTGAGTATCCCTGGGAGTCTATGGGCACTGCAGTGGATGAAACAAAACAGTGGCAGGTGACTCGATTAACATAAAACCTCCTAGCACAGATTAATTGGCCTGAGCCATGCCAAACTGCTAGTAAAAAAGGAGCTTGTCACTTGATCACTTGACATCCCGTTATTCATCGATTTGCTCGAGCGGGTTCCAGTAATATTTCCATTTGACCATATCAATGTTTACAAATTATGGAGAGAAGGCAACACTTTTGAAACTGTCCTTTGCCCTTTCTAAGCAAGTCTCTAAAGCTCTCTTGCCTCCAGTAGTATTGCACGGCTTCCCTTGTTGCAGAACCAGTAGGGATCCAACTCCACCCAGCAGAAAAGCTGATCACAGCCCGGCTCATCTAGACTCACCCTGCAGCAGTCTTTTTCAAGTCCAGCCTAGGTATACTGATCCAGAGACTCACATACATGGGGGCAGAGCTCCTACTGGCTCTCCCTTTGCCCAGATGATTATGAGGGCACCCAGGAGGTATGGCTGGTTCTAGCCCTGGCATGCCACCCCAGCAGAGACTCACAATAAGCCAGAGGAACCAACACACCATGAGGGCCACCATTTTCCACATCCGGACTCCCCTCTTGTCAGAATTCCACCAGCAGAAGAGCTGATCACAGCCTGGCTCACGTGGCTGCAAGCAGCCGAATGGTTCATCAATAAATGCTTAAGATTAGAGGTAACTACAAGAGTATCCTGGCAAGCGGCATGGCAAGAGCCTGGCAAGCTACTCATGTCGTATTTGATATGCCAAATACCGGTAACAATTCTATTAGTTCATTCCTATGACCTAATATAATGGTTTGAGGCTCTTTTATGTTCCTGGAACAAGCAGATGCCCTTGGGCTCAAACAAATCGATGATCAACAGGAAGACAAGTGATACAAGTGATAAACAACCTGCCCCTCAAGGTGTTGCAGGTGTGGCTGTGGTGCCCATATGCATTGGCAGGTGGCAGACAGGAGACAGGCTTGTCTAGACCAAGGTCTTTGTCCCGTGTGCCTTGGATGGTTGATGGTCTGACATAGAAAAAGACTGGGCCCCTTGGGTGAACCCAAAGCCATGGCAGAGCCTGGCAAGCTACCTGTATTGCATTTGATATGCCAAAAATAGTAACAATAATGGATCTCATTCTCAACTAATGGAGATGTTACTGGTGCCCACTTGAGCAAATCAATGAACAACAGGGAGACAAATGACAAGTGATACATAGGCAAATTTGTTTATATATACTTTGCCACCTTGTTTCTATATTATATATGTATATATGGTATATACATACATATATTATATATACATGTTATATATGTATATATGTATATGTATTATACATGTATATGTATATATAATATATGTAGTATATGTATATATACATAACAAAGTGACAGAGTATATGTAAACAAATTGGCAAAGTATATATGTAAACAAAGGGAACAAATCAAATTTAGGAGGCTTTACATGGCATGTTTTCTTTTAAAATGAAAACACACCCTACTGATAAGAAAATATTTTCATACCATATATCAGAGAAAGAGCTAATATCCATGATGCATAAGTCACTCGAAATATATCATAACAGAAAAACTAATAACCCTATAAGAATGGGAAGATGACAAAAGGAAATATGGGAACCAGAATCTGCAGACCTGCTCTGTAGGACCCTGCTCCTATCCCAGCAACTTGCCCCAGTGAGCATCACTGTAACCTCTAATTCATGTTCATGCACTACAGCTGAAAACTCACACACCCACACAGTGAAAATTCAGACATCCATACAAATGGTAAACTCAGAACCTGAACCTCAGCCCTGTGCCTATGCAAGGCACTGGAACCAATTTGCGTGACTTTAACCACTAAACCCAGAACCATGCAGACTTACTATTTATATGAATGAATTACTTTATACATAACTTATGTTGGGGACAGGTGGGGAGTAGTATTTTTTATTTTACAAACTGTACACTGACTTAAATGTCAGTTAACTCCAGGGAGTAACTAATTGACTATTTGAGGCAGGCGTACTCAAACGACATTTCATGACAAGGAAAATAACTTGAATGGCAGATTTAGTATTGGTAGTCACCTGATAATAGATATGTTATTAATAATTGAGACTTTAAACCTCCACATTAATACACACAAAACTCAAGGAACATTGGGGAAACTAAGGAACTCAGCTGCATTGCAGATAGAAATTGAGAACCAGGCAAGTCTCCAAGCCCACCGAAACCTGGAGCCTGGTTGATGAGGGCCTAAAATCAACACTCACAGCACTGCAACAGTAATTAAGCCCTTGCCAGCAAACTTAAGCAATTTCTACCTGAGAAACTCAGGCAACTTTTCAGAATTTGAGAAAATCCATTAAATGGAAATGAAAATATAAAGAACACACTAGCAAGCCACAGTTACATATCACAGGGGAGAAATCTTTAGATGTATCACTGTCTTCCCATTCATCATTGATTTGCTCGAGTGGGCCCCAGTAACATCTCCATATGTCCTGTCTCATGCTAGTAGAGCCCAAGGGCATCTTCTTGCTCCAGGAACATAAAGAGCCTCAATCCATTCAGGAATGAGGTCTATAATTGTTACTGGTATTTGGCATATCAAATACAACACGGGTAGCTTGCCAGGCTCTGTCGTGCAGGTAGCATACTCTTGTAGTCATCTCTAAGTCCAGCATTCTATGATAGGCTGGTCTGCTGGGTGGAGTTCTGATGAGAGAGAAGTCCGGATGTGGAAAATGGAGGCCCTCATGGAGTGGGGGGTTGTCTGGCTTGTTGCAAGGCTCTGCTGGGGTGGCGGGCCAGGGCTAGAACCCACCATCCATCCTGGGCTCCTCGTGAGCAGCTGGGCACAGGTAGAGCCAGTAGAAGCTCTGCACCATGTCTGTGAGATGTACTTGAAGACAAAACAGAGGTCCACAATGTTTAAAAAAAGTAAAAGAGAAACAAAAGAAAGGAAGATAATGTAAGGTACCTAATGATTAAAGAAAGAACAATATGGCAGGAATACCAGAAGGTGAAGAAAAAGAGGTGGGAAAGACATAGCTGAGAACTTCCCTACTGTCTGTAAGGATGCAGTTGCAGAAATTGAGGCCAAAAGATTATCAAGCAAATGAGACTCAAACAGAACAAAAAAGAGGCATAGATAAATAAAAATGGAGGCATAGATTAAAAAATGCTTTTTTTAAAAAGCAAAAGAACTTCTGAAAGCAGCTAAACAGAAGAAAAATCTTAAATATAAGTGAAATAAGAATCACAACAGGTCTCCCATAAAAATGATACAGGTGATAGAAGAGTGGAATGACATATTCAGATACTGGATAAAAGAAACTTTCAAACTAGAGTCCAATACCTAGAAAATCTTTCATTTCATTTCATTTGAAATAGTGGAGGGAGGAATACAAACATTCTCAGACAAAAAAGAGCTGGTGGCATTTGTGATTACCAAACAGACCCGGAATGAACTACTGAAAGCAAGTTATATAAACCAAATAACCAGGGGTAGATCCACTTTATTCTTAGGTGGAGCTCTGATGAGCTGTGGAGTCAAGATGTTGAAAATGGCTGCCCTTATGCTGCGGGGGTTCCTCTGGTTTCTTACAAGGTTCTATTGGGATGGAAGGCCAGGGCTAGAATAGGTTTTCCCTTCTGGATGCCTCATGATCAGCTGTGCACAGGGATGCCTCATGATCAGCCGAGCACAGGAAGAGCCAGTAACAGCTCTGCCTCGTGTGACTGTGTCTCTGTTTCAAGCATACCTGGGCTTGAAGTAGGGTTTGCAGAGGGTGGGACTCTGATGAGCAGAGCTGAGATCACTTTGCAGTCACGCAGTTCATCAGTAAATGCACAAACTGAGAGCCTACTACTGAGAGTATCCCACCCACACAGCAGAGCCTGGCAAGCTACCCGTGATGTATTTAATATGCCAAAAACAAGTAAAAATTATGGATCTCAGGAACTTCATAGACTCAAACCCAACATGAAAAGAAAGACTGAAAGGTCTACTGTAAAATAAGACAGAACCCAAAAGCACAAGTTTAAACAGAAAGATGACACAAAATCCGATGACAATAATCTCTCTCAAGTCAACGGTCTAAATGCACCAATTAAGAGACCCAGAGTGGCAAAATGGATTAAAAAACTGAATCCAACATATTTTTTTTTTGCTTTTTGGGTCAAACCTGGCAATGCTCTGGGGTTTCTCCTGGCTCTGCACTCAGGAATTACTCCTTGCAGTGCTCGGGTGACCATATGGGATGTCGGGGAACCCAGGCCGGCATGGACCAGCTGTGTGCAAGTCAAACGCCCCTACCCGCTGGGCTATCTCTCTGGCCCTGAATCCAACATTCTGCTGCCTACAAGAAACACATCTGAATAATCAGAGCAAACAAAGACTCAAAGTCAAAGGCTGAACAACATTATCCATGCAAACTACTCCTCTGAAAAGGCCAGTGTGGCCATACTAGTATGACAATATAGACTTCAGGCTGATAAAGGTTAAAAGGACAATGATTAAGGCCATTTCTTAATGATTAAGGGGTATTTATATCAGAAAGAAATTACACTAATAAACATATATGCACCCAATGAGGGGCAGCAAAATACTTTAAAGCAACTGCTAATAGACTTCAAAGAATACATTAGCAGTAGCAGAATAATAGTTAGAGACTTAAACACTGCTCTAACAACTATGGATAGATAGACAAGACTGAAGCTAACCAGAGAAATACTGATCCTGAAGGAAGAAATGGAAGAAAGAGAGCTGGTTGATATATAAAGGGCTTTCATCCCCAAAAAGATGAATACACATTTTTCTCCCAGTGCATATGGAACATTCTCCAAATAGACCACATACTGAGCCACAAAGTATACCTCCATAAATAAAAATGATAGAAATCGGTCAAATATCTTTTCAGACCATTATGCTCTGAAAATAGAAATTAAAAAATACACAGAGCGGGCTTCCGGGAACATCTGCAATCTCCTCCACAGGTGTGTGTGTGATCCCTGCATCTCCGCGGACCCAAGCTGCCCCAGGGAAGAGGGGAAACTCCATCAACTGGAACCAAAGCAAACTGCCTTGGTTTCACCCCGGACCCCTTGGGCCCTGTGCTTCGGGAACGCCTGCAATCTCCCCCACAGGTGTGTGTGTGATCCCCTGCGTCTTGGCGGACCCAAGCTGCCCCAGGGAAAGAGCGGTAACTCCATCAACGGGAAACAAGGCAAACTGCCTTGGTTTCACCCCGAACCCTTGGGCCCCTGCGCTCTCGGGAACATCCCAAAACTCAAAACCACACGGATGCACTAGAGTCCGCTAACCTCTTACTACTTATCTTGCATGAGGTACCAATGAACTTTGGTTCCTACATCCTTGCCACCCACCCACACTCTGCAAACAGACCAGACACCTACTAACTATACTATCTAGTCACACAAGAACTCACATTTCCAACCTACAATAGTCATAATGGTAAAGCAACGCAAAATTCCATCAAGCTCTGTGAGTGAAGTCACTAGTCCAGATGAGCCAAGCAATACCAATGAGTTGTATAACCTCTGTGATAAGGAATTTCAGAAAGAATTGTTAAGGATTCATAAGGAATTCAAAGAAGCAATGGAATGCAAAATCAACAAAATACAAGAGGACATTAGAGAAGAAGTGAGGAAAATGCAAATGGAAATGACAGATATTAAAAATGAGGTAAATGAAATAAAAAACACAGTGGAAGGCCATCATAGCAGAATAATAGCTACTAAAGAAAGAATTAGTGATCTCGAAGACGAGTTCCAAAGATTCTCTACACAGCACCATATAGAAAAAAGAATCACAATTACCGTACAGACAACAAGAGATAATCGGGATGAAGCCAGAAGAAACAACATACGGATCATTGGGGTCCCAGAAGGGCAAGAAGAAACCCCAGATGAAGAAGAAACTGTCAAAGCCATAGTTGCTGAGATGTTCCCGAACTAAAGAACACTTGCCTCAAGATCCAGGAGGCCCATAGGATACCAGCTAAAAGAAACCCCAACAAGAATACTCCAAGACACATCTTAATAAAAATGACAAAAACTATAGATAGAGATAGAATACTGAAAGCAGCAAGATAAAAGAAGGAAATCACATACAAATGGAACATCCTTAAGGTTTAGGAGCAGACTGCTCTTATGAAACACTCCGAGCCCGAAAACAATGGTGGGATATTGTAAAAAGCCTCAATGAACTGCAGGCTTCACCAAGACTTCTTTACCCGGCCAGACTCACATTCAGATATGAAGGAAAGATACACAATTTCATGGATAAGCAACAACTCAGAAACTTCATGGACTCAAAACCAACTTTATTTTTTTTAATATTTTTATTTTTACAATTACAAAAGATATACAATTAAAAGTTCATATTTGGGTTTTGGTCATACAGTGTTCCAGCACCCATCCCGCCACCAGTGCCCATCTCGCACCACCAACGTCCCTGGTTCCCTCCCCCCCTCCCCCCAGCCCTCCTCCATGGCAGGTTCTTTATTTCTTTTCATTTCTCTCTCTTTCTCTTTTCCTTCCCCCTCAAGACTATGAATTAAAGAACATACATTAAAGGGTTGTCATGTGTATCTTTTTGCCTCTATTTAATGCTCAGTTCTAGGTTGGATTAGTACCCTCGACAATTGCTAGCACACTGTTCCATTTTCTATCTTACTTATCCTCTGACTCCCACACGTCAAAACCAACTTTAAAAGAAGTACTGAAGGGTCTACTGTAATACAACCAAACCCATAAGCACAACAAGCACAAACAGAAAGATGACACAAAATCCGATAACAATAATCTCTCTCAATGTCAATGGTCTAAATGCACCAATTAAGAGACACAGAGTGACAAAATGGATTGAATTTTGAACCCAACATTCTGCTGTCTACAAGAAAAGCATATGAATGATCAGAACAAACACAGACTCAAATTTAAAGGTTGGAAGACCATTCTCCATGCAAACAACTCCTCCAAAAGGCCGGTGTAGCCATATTAGTATCAGATAATATAGACTTCAGGCTGAAAAAGGTTAGAAGGGACAACAAAGGCCATTTCTTATTAATTAAGGGGTATGTACACCAGGAAGAAATTACACTACTAAACATGTATGCACCCAAAGAGGGGCCAGCAAAATACATAAAACAACTGCTAAGAGACCTCAAAAAGACATTAACAGTAGCACAATAATAGATGGAGACTTCAACACTGCTCTATCAACTATGGATACAGCAGATATAAGGCTGAAAGATCTATAGTATCTTTGATATACTATAGATCTAAAAGACTGAAACTCTCAAGGAAATATTGGCTCTGAAGGAAGAAATGGAAGAAAGAGAGCTAGTCGATATATACAAGGCTTTTCATGCCAAAAAAGCTGAATACACATTTTCTCTAGTGTGCATGGAACATTTCCCAAGATAGACCACATGCTGAGCCACAAAGCATACCTCAGTAAAATAAAAAAAGATAGAAATTGTGTCAATTATCTTTTCAGACCATAATGCACTGAAAATGGAAGTTAACTGTACACAGAAACAGGGAGTCAAACCAAACACATGGAAGCTGAACAGCTCACTGCTGAACAACAAATTGGTCATAAAGAAATCAAACAGGAAATCCAAAGACTCCTGGAAACAAATGAAAATAAAGATACCATCTATAAGAACTTGTGGGACACGGCAAAAGCCGTGTTAAGAGGGAAGTTTATAGCTCTGCAAGCATACATCAGGAAACAAGAAAGGGCGTGGTATTGGAATAAAAACAGAGCCATGCACCTATGGAATAGAATTGAGTATCCATACCCAACCTCAAACACATGATTATTTACTCTTTGATAAAGTTGCAAAGAGTTCAAAATGGAGTAAGGAAAGCCTCTTCAACAAGTGGTGTTGGGAAAACTGGGCAGCGACATGTAAAAAAATGAATTTGGACCTGTATCTAACACCACGCACAAAAAATCAGATCAAAATGGATTAAAGATCACAATATCAGACTTGAATCCACAAAGTACATTGAAGAAAATATAGGAAAAACCATCCTTGATATTGAAGGTAAAGGCATCTTCAAAGATGAAACACCACTAAGAAAGCAGCTAAAAGAAAAGATAAACATATGGGACTACATGAAACTAAAAAAGCTTCTGCACCTCAAAAGAAACAGTGACTAAGATACAAAGACAGTCCACAGAATTGGAAATAATATTCACCCAATACCCATCTGACAAGGGGTTAATATCTAACATCTATCAGGCACTCGTAGAACATTACAAGAAGAAAACAACCAACCCCATCAAAAAATGGCGAGAAGAAATGAACAGATACTTCAACATGGAAGAAATTTGAATGGCCAATGACATATGAAAAAATTTTCATCATCATTAACCATCAGAGAGATACAAATCAAAACAACAAAGAGATATTATTTTACACCACAGAGACTGGCACATATCCAAAAGAGCAAGACCAACAAGTGCTGGGTCGATGCAAGAAAAGGGGACACTCATCCATTATTGATGGGAATGC
>JAJIBD010000694.1:0-99840 GCA_021461705.1 Cryptotis parvus | reverse complement strand
AAGCCAGACGACCCCCTAACTCCATGGGGACTGCCGTTTTCCACATCTGGACTTCTTTTTCGTCACAACTCCACCCAGCAGACCAGACTATCACAGCCCAGCTCGCGCGACCCCTAGAGGCCGTGAGGTTCATCAGTAATTGCTTTATTTAGAGGTGACTACAAGAGTATGCCACCCACACAGCAAGCCTGGCAAGCTGCTCGTGTCATATTTAATATGCCAAATACCAGTAACATTTATATTAGGTCATTCCCATGACCTAATAAAAATTTGGTTTGAGGCTCTTTATGTTCCTGGAGCAAAGCGGATGCCTTCGGGTTCTACTAGCATGAGACAGGACATATGGAGATATTACTGGTGCCCGCTCTAGCAAATAGATGATCAATGGGAAGATAATGATAGTGACAGAGATAAAGCTAAAACTTATAAAAGAAATATATAAAATCTACAATTATAAAAAAAATTCAGCACTTCTTCAGAATTGCTCATGCAACTAGACTTTTACAGCAGACACTAGTAAAGGACATCAAACTCACATCAACAAAAAATGGGCCGGCGTGCCCAGTGGGGGTGCGCGGGCGGCCGGCCGGCCGGGGCCCCGCAAAAAAAACAAATATAGTCTAAGAGACATTTCAAGAAACTTCACCAGAGAATATTTAGAATAACTGTTTATTCAAGGTACATAGTTTTCTAATATTTTCTTTCCATTATTAATTTATAATTTCATTCTCTAAACTTTCCATACATGTATTAAAGTGCAAATATAAGCAGGATATAAAATTATATGGAACCACACACACACACACATACATATACACATGGATATAAAAGGCAATGCCAAATACTGCTAGTTGCCTGGAACTATATTTTAACAGGAATATATCATATGAAAGTCTATGGACCAAAAGTCTAAAATTAAAGATATCCAGGCTATTTGTGCTTTGAAACCTATAAGTGGGAATAGTGCTTTTCTCTTCTTGGTTTCTGATAACTTGTTGAAAGTTCTTGGTATTCTCTCACTTTCAGTTGCCTGAAAATGGAAGTCTGCTTTTGTTGTATGCTATATGTTCTTGCATGTATCTGTTTTTACATGAATATCTTATAAAGACATCATGCATATTGTACAAGGAGTTCAATCCTCCCCAACATGACTTTATCCTAAGCTATCATGTTTCCAATAATGTTTTTCTAACGAAGTTTACATTCTGAGGTACTAGAAAGATGTTGGATACTATAATACAATTAGTTTTGCATGAGGGGGACATATTGCAACCCATACCATTTAACAGTGTCAATTTTGTCTTTGTATCCCACCCGTGAAGGCAGAGCCTGGCAAGCTACCCATGTAGTATTTTATATGCCAAAAAACCAGTAACAATTGTAGACCTCATTCCCATGACCTGAAGGAATCGTTTGAGGCTCTTCATGTTCCTGGAGTGAGCAGTTGCCCTTGGGGTACACTAGCATGTGACAGGACATATGGAGATGTTACTGGTGCCTGCTCAAGCAAAGTGATGAACAACACAGTGGAATGAATGACAAGTGATATTAGTGAATTTTGTCTTTGATATTATATTACAATACATAAAATGTCACCATTGGGCTGGAGAGAGTAGAGCAGGTAAGGGACTTGTCTTGCAAGCAACCAACCTAGGTTCGATTTCCAGCATTCCACATGGTCGGTCCTGAGAGCATCTCCCTCGATACTCAGTGCAGAGCCAAAATAAGTCCTAAGCATCACTAGGTGTGGCTCAAAAGCAAACCTAAAAAGGCTGCCATTATGGAAATTGAGTGAAAGCCCTAGGGCTCTCTTTTCTGCAGTTTCCTCTTACTCCATGTTTATACCAAAATAAAAATTCTTGAAAATAATTTTGTTTGCTAAATAGAGGAGATTGTCCTGAGGAGATCTTGTCTTGCTTTCTGTCTTCAATGACATTATTTTTTTTTTGCTTTACATTTCCAACTATTTTTGACAAGGCTCTTATATATTTCCTGTGGTCTACCCTGGTTTTGCTGAATATATCACATATTTCTAAAGAAGCTAGTCAGCAGCTTTGAGACGTTGTTGAGATTTCTCTTCTCTTTGCAATCCCCCTCCTAAGAATTTCACAAATAAATCATCAAGTCTCCTAAGAAATGATGGTTGACAATTTCTCAATCCCACTGATGGGAGAACACACTATAATTCTGAAAAAATGCTCACTCCTCTGTAGTCTCAAATTACTGTGGTCTGAGCTTGCTTGAGAAATGGCAACATTTTCTTAACCTTCTTTAGGGAAGGCTTTGGAAATCACTGCTGATTTCAAGCAACTGGACTTTTTGATTCCTGTAAATTCCTAAAACTGGTGAATAACTTGAAACAAAACCATGAGTGGCTGAGTCCTCTGGATAACAAACATGACACTTAAACCTCCCCTCCACCTGTCCACTAAGGTGCCAAGAACCAGAGAGTGTGACTCCTATGGTGGATCAATGATAGAAGGAAGCTGGATGAGACCGTGAGTTGCTTAGAGTAAAGTGCAATGGACAACCTCCTGCTGGCAAGAAGGCTTGGACCACAGTCCTGTAGTTACAAGAAATACAATGTGCTCAACATCTTGTGACAGACCTCGCCCATCCGTGACTTACAGAAGCCATGAGTTTGTATAAAGCGCTTTGTTGGGGCAAGACTAATAGTACAGCAGATAGGACACTTAGCTCACATGCAACTGGCCAAGCTTCATCCACAGCACCCCATGTGAAACTTCAAGCACCACTAGGAGTGATCCCTGAATACAGAACGAGGATCAATCCATGAGCACCATTGAGTGTGAGTCAAAAAACAAAAGTGCTTTGTGGCTTTGAGTTAAGTTAATCGATAGAGTGTGTGCCTGGGGCACACGCTCCTAATATTCAGATACATTACATTAATATTCAGATACATTACAGCATCTTA
Source organism: Cryptotis parvus (assembly GCA_021461705.1). NCBI lineage: Eukaryota > Metazoa > Chordata > Mammalia > Eulipotyphla > Soricidae > Cryptotis > Cryptotis parvus. Next base: position 96,905 of record JAJIBD010000694.1, on the reverse strand, counting down.
AGTTCTTGAGTAGTCACCAAGTAGGTGACTACAAGAGTATCCCACCCGCATGGAGGAGCCTGGCATGCTACCCGTGTCGTATTTGACATGCCAAATACCAGTTACGATTACAGACCTCATCCCCATGACTTGATGGAATGGTTTGACACTCTTTATGTTCCTGGAGCCGGCAGATGCCCTTGGATATCTTGCATGTAGCAGGACATATTGAGATGTTACTGGTGCCCGCTTGAGCAAATTGATGATCTATAGGAAGACAGTGACAGTGAAGTTCTTGAGTGTCCTGAAGAGCAACAAAGGCTATTTGGGATCTGGCAGTCCTAGAGCTACCAGGACTTCAATAGCTCTACAAAATGCTAGACTTTGGCATCTCGATGACAAATAACAAAGGTCACCAATTCATCAATATATTGGGTGGGGAAATTTTCTCATTTCTCACAGTTATGCACTTTTTTCTAATTTTCAGTTCATCTGGTCTGGACTTGAACAGACAGCAGCTTTTTTCTGACCCAGATTTAAAAAGATAGTGACAATCTTCACATAGGTAGAGTCAGCTCAGGTGAAGGTCAACTGAGGACTGTAGATGACAGAAGAATAGTGCTCTCCTCACAACAGGAAAATCAGAGGAGGTAAAAACATGTTTTGCCTAAATAAAGCAATCCTTGATTTCACAGAAGTGAGCCCACAGACAGAACATTGTGCTGGTACAGGATTAGAAAGACAATTCCTCCTTACCTGTCTAGGTTCTTCTTGAGCTGGTAGAGCAATCAAATCAAAATCCAGCAGATTAGTAAGAGAAAAGATCAGATTAAATTGCACACATATGGAGTTTCAATATGGATGTAAATTCAAAGGAAACAGGACAAAACGAGCATATTTATCCTGAGCAGAGGAAAAAAATACAGACCTGAGACTTCAAGAAGAGAGGAGGTAACCTCACGTGATGAAGAGAAAGGTGATTCGCAGGACAAAGACCAGATGCTCTGTAATTCCTGCTTTTATACATAAACTCTTCTTATAAAAAGAATATTTATAGCGATAACCTAAATCTAGGTAATAGCACCAATTTTCATTCTTCTAGATAGTTAAGGGAGTGGTGAAAAGTTATTCTTAAGCCTGCAGGCTCTCTGTTGACCCTAGCTAGAAATAATCAACATGCTATAGTGGCATGTCACAGAGAGATATATTCAAATAACTTGGAGAGGATTATCGTTCACTGAGTTGAGTTATATACTGATTTTAAATGCTGAACAGTTTTAACAGTAAAAGATGGAAAGGGGCACATTTGTGCTGGATTAGAAATCAATGCAGAGCCCGGTTGTGCCAAACTTTGGGCAAACATCATTTTCCAAGATACAAATTTCCTATTGAAAAACAGAGGTGTATATATGTGTACATACACAGGCATCATATACATATATGTACACATAGATACATATAGATGTATTTATGTGTGTATGTGCACAAATAAATATATAATTATATATCCAAACACACACATTATATATAAATATATAAATATATATAAATATGTATAAATATATATAAATGTATATAAATGTATATAAATATATACAATATATATACAAATATATAATATATAGAATATATATAATAGTCAGGAAACTGTAAACCATCAAATAGTGAAAATGTACAAATGCTTTTTTGTTTCATATGCAAATTACCCTGATATTCCATTCACCATAATGTGACTAAACTGAAAAAAGGAGTGAAAAATGGCTTTTTACTATCTCTATGCCAAAATATTTAAGGATGGCAAGTGCAATTTGCTGTCTAGGAATTAAGATGAGTAGGACAAAGAAGATTCAGAGTCAATAAAATTAATGTTCAAAGCACAGTTGAGCTCATATTTATGACCTGGCTCTCATCTGTTCTCTCTCTGTCTGTGCCTTTGTCATGGAGGATCAGCAACAGAAGCAGAATCCACAATCAGAGAGGAGCAGTGGAGAGACCTCCACTGGAATAGGACCCGCAGCAGGCATAAATTTAAAGTCCTGAAAATAATAGACTAGAGGCATTGGGGAAAACACAGGAAATGTGAAAAGGGAAACTAGCCACGTGTTGTTCATATGGTTGTGCTGAATGATACCCACTGAGGACTAAATACATCAAAAGCATATGAGGGGTCATTAGTTGATAGAGAAGGGAAATAAGCCCATCCCCCTCTCTCTCTTTATATATGTATATATGCATACATATATAAGCTATCCTGTCATTGTCGATGTTGCTGCAGTAACTAGGGTTACACACACACACATGGCTATGATACTCATATATCTAATGGTGGTACTCCTAGTTGGCTGTGGTTACTTATGGGATCTGCTCACTTACAACTGTCTCTCTCATCAAGGTTTGTGCTCCTTTTATTTCAGTGCTTGCACAACCTGACTGTATTGCTTGCATATCTTTCAATTTTCAGTGTTTGCTGAGAGTAACATCCCTCTGTTGTGCCTAAAGATGGGGCTGCAATGCACCCCAAAATTGCTTCTTCCACCAGAGATTGCATACAGCAGAGTTACTAGACTGACTCCTGCTTAGTACCTGATTTTGCAGTCATGAAAATAGTGTTTGGGGGCCACAATTGGCAGGACCCAGAACTTGCTTATTCCTGACTGCACTCAGGTATCACCCCATATGGGGGAGCCATATGGGTTGCATGGTCACAGGAGCTGGACCAGACCAACCAGAGCTCAGGTCCTCATCCACCACCCCAGTGGTGTTTCTTTAAGAAATGTCTTTGGAGCAATAGCACAACCAGTAGGACATTCGTCTTACATGCATAGGTCCTGGGTCGATCCCCAGCATCCCATATGGTCCCTTGAGCATTGACAGGAGTAAAAGTCTTGGAAGCAGGCTCAGTGCTCTCTAGGCATTAATGTAAGTCACCTTAATTCCATGTTGTGAGTTTGCTGAAGCTCAATATGGTTGGACTAATTTTAGCCCAATATGGTTGGGCTCCGTGCAGCAGAGCCTGGCAAGCTACCTGTGTCTTATCTGATGTGCGAAATACCAGTAACAATTATAGACCTCATTCCCATGACCTGATGGAATGGTTTGAGGCTCTTTATGTTCCTGGAGCAAGCAGATGCCCTTGGGATCTACTAGCATGAGACAGGACATATGGAGATGTTACTGGCGCCCGCTCATGCAATTCAATGATGAACGGGAAGACAGTGATCTTTGTATATACATATATTTCAATCTTTGTATATATCTGCATAAAAATAAATCACACTAAATCACTTAAACAGCAATTTATTTGCACAATATTCTAGAGGCTAGAAATCCAAGGAAAAAGCTAGAAAGCTTGAATCTTTTAATGTTTTCTCTTCCCACAAATAGGACATAATTTCCCTTTGTTGCCACTTATTCTTCCCCTCTTTTTCTATGTTCTATTCACCTCTGCTTTGAGACACAAATCACAGAGGATTGTGGAACAGACTAATGTCCTCAGTTTATCCTAATATCTCTTATAAAGCCCTGTTTGCATGAATATCTTTGAAGTTTATCTTTCTAATATGGTACCAGATTCTTCACAGTAGGATAAGACTATGATGGAAATTCTTGGTTCATAAACTCTACTAAATGTGTCCCTACTATGCGTTACTGTCCTGACATATCAACTATTCCTTAGCTCTGGCTCAGCCACTACTTTTTCCCCTCAGTACAACCCTCTATCTAGAACCAGAGAACAACTTGGGAGACAGAAGAAAGATGTTTGTGTCATCACTCTTACTGGTCTTCCTTGAGTTGAAAAGTCTCAGTAAAAAACCTCATTTTGAATTTAAAGAGGATTTCCAAATGACAGCAGGAACAAAGCATCTGTCTGTAGGTCCAAATATCTGAAGGGAGAGCAGGGGTACCAGACTCACAGGCATGAAGTTCCACCGAGTCTATCCTCTAACCCAATGGGTTAAATGTGGTTCCATCTCACCCTTTTTCTTCCAGAGCTCTTTTGATAAGGAATGACATGGCTAGCAGAGTATCACAAGCAAACTGACCTTCAGGCTTTCTCTTCTCTATTTGTTTTATGGGGTTCTTTGATGAATATTGTACCATGGATACCATCTTAGACCCGTTACTAGCATCAGCTCTCTAGGTATCCAGCTCTCTAGCCTCTTCTAGTTGTGGGAGCTTGTCGAAATTTTCAGTGTTTGACCTTAAAGAGAGCAAATTCCCCAAACAACATGTCTCTCTTGCTCTATGGCCAAACATGAGAAATAGAATCAAACCTGATCAGACCCAGACAGAAAGAGAAATAGCAGGCAGGTGAGACAGTCAGGATTCTCCCATAAACAGAACCAAAGGGCTCCATGTCATAGACACTTGTGAGGGTATGGCAGATACAGATATTATAAAAATTTTTCTTCCAATTCTAATACAAGAAAGAGTCCAAATGCCTTAAAGGGTGTTTGGAAAGTATTATGGACATGAGATAAAAGAATTAAGGAATAGCGTATCCTTTTTGATGGTGTCAGACCTACAAAAACATAAATTGGTACTACTGTGAACTTTATTCAGAAAACTGGGAGCAGGAGATGCAACAAGAGCTGAGAGTTTTATCAGGGCTCCTCCAAGCTAACCAGGTAAGGCATCCTTTCAGTGATGATGGCCTACACTGCATCTTAGTGGGTAGGATATCCCTTCCCTACATCCTTCTGCATCTCGTGCCCTGATGCCAGGCGCACAGAAGTATGATCTATGTTCTTTAAAGTAATTCAAAGCAGAGACTTCTAGTTAAGTACAATCAGATGACCTAAGGTGACAGGCTACAAATCCTCCCAATGCAACCTAAGCAGTGATCACTTTTCTGACAAAACTAGAGTCCAGTAGATCTGGGAATGAAACCGTTGGAGAGTCAAATTCCCTGTTCAATAGGATCCAGGGCCAGTACGTTTTCAGGGAGGTAATGGCATTCAGGTAGTTTGGAAAAGAAAGTGTGATATGAGTGTAGGGACTCAGAGAAGATACCAGGAACAGGGAATGTGAAAGATGAGATGCATGTCAGGTCAGAAACACATCAGAATAAGAGATTGAGGCTAGTGTGGCTGTCCTGTTGTTGTGATCCTATAGCAGCAGCACAGAAGATGAACAGGAGAAGCAAATGCTGCTTGCAGAACTCAGAGGCGATAGGAATGCAGAGATGAGCCTTCTGTTTCCTCCCCAGGGCAAATAAGCATACATAAAAAATGTTTTACAGGCCATGAAGTTTCCTACTCCTTGTGTGAAGTTAAAGTATTTGGACTGGACTCACAGTATCTTTTTTTAAGATCATGTTTCAGATAGTCCATTTTAGGTCTTGAACTCCCCATGATACCTTACTTTATTTTATGAAGAGTTTTTACTATACTAAATAAATATTAAAAACACAAATGAGGCTCGGATCTCCTTTCATTGCTCATCCACTGTAACTGACTTAAATTCGAAGAGATTATATTTTGCCGGCTGAACAAATAAGGTTATATCCCATTATTTTTATCTTTCTTGCACTCGCCATTTTTCTTTCCCTCCTCCAGTTTTTTCCACATTAGTCTTTTCTTAACTTTTATTTTTTTATGGCTTATATACCACCACAAGTATTTCAATGACTTTGAAAGGTGTAAAAGATAAGAAACATGTACTTCATCATTAAAATATCACAATAAAAACTTTCCTCTTAGACTGTGTTCTTCTCTGGTGATGTCCACATGAGTATTATGAGTAGCTTATACTCTTAGAAACAATTGTATAACTTTTCTTACCTCTTCGTTCTATTTATATTGGCATAAATATTGTGTCTACTTCACCAAATTGGGTTCTCTGTTGTCATTTGAAACAAAACTGATCAAGGGTTGAGCAACTGTTGTTCAAGAATTGGAAAAAATGTATATGTATATGTGTGTGGGGATTCCAGACTCCCTTTTCGTCAGAGCTCACCCAGCAGAAGAGTTGGTCACAGTCCGGCTTGTCAGTGACCCACCCTGCAGCAGTCTTTTTCAAGCCCAGCCCAGGTATGCCGATTCAGAAACTCACACACACATGGGGCATGCTACTGCCTGCTCTCCCTGTGCCCAACTGATCAAGAGGCACCCGGGAGGGATGTCGGGTTCTAGCCCTGGCCCGCCACCCCAGCAGAGCCTCACAAGAAGCCAGAAGAACCCCCCACACCATGAGGGCCGCCATTTTCCACATCCAGACTCCCCTCTGGTCAGATCTCCAACCAGCAGAAAAGCTGATCAAAAGCGACTGTGTGGTTCATCAATAAATGCTCAAAATTTGAGTTGACTACTAGAATATCCCACCCACACGGCAGAGCCTAGCAAGCTACCCATGTCGTATTTGGTATGCCAAATACCAGTAAAAATTATAGACCTCATTCCCATGACTGATGGAATGGTTTTGAGGCTCCTTATGTTCCTGTAGCAGGCAGTTGCTCTTGGGCTATCTAGCATGTGACAGGGCTTATTGAGATGTAACTGGTCCCGCTAGAGCAAATGGATGATCAACGGGAAGTCAAGTGATCAAGTGATGTGTGTGTGTGTGTGTGTGTGTTAAAGAGAGACAGAGACAAAGAAACAAACATAAAAGGAGACAACTGATGTTTGAAACAGGCTTTAGCCTGGTTAGCTACAGAAACTCTTTGGATCCTTGGAGGCAGGGAAGATCAGGTCCAATAGAATTTCTTTTCCATTCAGTTACCAGTTTCTTTATTTTCCTTGTGTGACTTTATTTTTCTCTAACAGTGAATGCAGACTCGCAGACATGGGGCAGAGCTACTACTGGCTCTCCCTGTGACCAGCCGCTCACGAGGCGCCCGGGAGGGATGGTGGGTTCTAGCCCTGGCCCACCACCCCAGCAGAGCCTCAACAAGCCAGCGGCCCCCACTCCATGAGGGCCTCCATTTTCCACATCCGGACTTCTCTCTGTCAGACCTCCACCCAGCAGACCAGCCTATCAGTGCCCAGCTCGACGGCGAAGCGGCGCAGTTCATCAACAAATGCTGTACTTAGAGATGCCTACAAGAATATGCTACCTGCCGGCAGAGCCTGGCAAGCTACCCGTGTTGTATTTGATATATTGCCAAATACCAGCAACAATTATAGACCTCATTCTGGAATGGATTGAGGCTCTTTATGTTCCTGGAGCAAGCAGATGCCTTGGGCTCTACTAGCATGAGACAGGACATATGGAGATGTTACTGGGGCCCGCTCGAGCAAATCGATGATAAACGGGAAGACAGTGATAGACAGTGACAGTGAACAGTGAATGCAGGGTGAGGAAAGTAATGGTTGAGGTGCTATTGGAAGTTCCCTGATCACATTTCATCCTCTCTATAAAGGCATGTGATACTCACTACCTCCCCTACAAGTTCCTCCCCAGGGCAGTTCTGCAGGACTTACATGATGAAAACAATATTTTTGTATTCCTCATAAGAGATATTCTTTGAGTGTAATTTATATACAAAGGAAGGAAAGCATGATGAGCAAAATAATATTTTGTCAAATTTTATAACTAAACTCCAAAATTTATAGTGTTTTATCTGTTAAAAATACTAAACTGGATCTCATCAGATCCACCTCCACACCTCAGTCAGTTTGCTTGCTTTTCTGTCATTCCAAGTGGAGCTAAACTCTAGCTGCCATCCCTGGGGCCTCTGAGGAACCACAAAGTTTTTTTCTTGCTTCTAGCTGGGTTCCTGAAATCTTTATACCTGACCTTCACCATCTCAGCAGGTCCACTCCACCTCCCCTGAACACTGCAGCCCTGTATCTTCATCCCATCTTATAGTTTTTACACTTTCAATTTTTGCCACAGAGTAAAAAACAGGCAAGAGAGGAGGATGACATCCAGTCTAGTCTCTAAGAGAATTCCAGGAATATCCACTATTATCCACTTTTAGCACAGCAGACACACAGCAAACCCAAAACAGAATAATACAGGAGACTAGATATACTAGAACCAACCAGCTCATAAACCTTAATATGGCGACTTTAGTGACATCATATTGAGGGTGTATAATGAGGTTTAAACAAATGGCACAGGTAGTCAGTAAATAACCAGAAAATATGAGCAAAAATGATAGAACAACTATCAGAATTGACAGAAATGAAGAGTATGATAGGTTCATATATATATAAAAGAATCCTATCACAAAACCTCAGCAACAAAATAGCAATTACTGAAGAAAAGATCAGTTAACTCCAATGTGAGATGCAGAAAAACTCTGGAAAACAACAGAATATGGAAATAGGTGAGAAAAAAGGAACAGCACACCAGAGAATTGTGAGACAAGAGGACCAATATAAGAATCAATGAAGTGTGGGGCCGGAGCAATAGTCCAATGGGTAGGGTGTTTGCCTTGCATGCAGCTGATCCGAGTTCTATACCCGGCATCTCACATGGTCCCCCGAGCACTGCCAGGAGTAATTCCTGAGTACAGTGCCAGAAGTAACCCCTGAGCATCACTGGGTGTGACCCCAAAAGCAAAAAATACAAAGAGATTCACTGAAGTCCCTCTAGAATGAAAAGGTATTTTAATGGAATAGCAAATACTAAGTAAATCATAGATAGAAGTTTCTCAGAGTTATGCAGTGCAGAAACCAAGATTCAAGAGACATAAATGATGCCAGTGAACATAGACACAAAAATAAAAACTCCTAGGGCCAGAGCAATAGTACAGCAATAGTACAGTGGATAACACCCTTGCCTTATTCATGACCAATTCAGGTTTGATTCCAGCGTGATCCCAAAGTACTTCCCATAGTAATTCCTGAGTGCATACCAGGAATAACCCCTGAGCAATACTAGGTGTGACCCCAAAACAAAACAAATATACAAATATAACTCCAAGAGACCAAAAAAGACAGAAACAGAATATTGAAAGCAGCAAAATAAAAAAATGGAATTATGTACAAACAAAACCAATACAGCTCACCAAAGATATAACACCTTCAAGAGACATGATTTAGATTAAAAGATACAAAAATGGGTTGATAGTAAAAGGAACAAAAAGTATGCTTTATACAAACACCATTTATCAGAACAGTGTAGTGTCTGTATATTAATACCAATCACTGTATCACTGTCTTCCCGTTCATCATCAATTTGCTCGAGCGGGCACCAGTAAAATCTCCATATGACCTGTCTCTTGCAAGTAGCATCCAACGGCACCTGCTTGCTCCAGGAACATAAAGAGACTCAAACCATTCCATCAGGTCATGGGAATGAGGTCTATAATTGTTACTGGTATCTGGCATATCAAATACGACACAGGTAGCTTGCCAGGCTCTGCCATGCGGGTAGCATACTCTTGTAGTCATCTCAAAACATTGATGTGATCTCAAGACATTAATACCAAAATGTCTAAAATATGTTCCTGAGGAAATGAAAAAAAGACATTTTAAAGTGATAAGAAGTTTAAATAAGGAAAATAGAGAAATTATACATATATATGCATGCAACAAAAGTTTCAAATTACTTGAAGACAGAAATGTAAAAATAGACTATTCAGCTATAGTATATAAATACTTCATATCCCGCTTTTGATAACTGATAGAACAGTTGGGAAGATGATTAAGAAGTAAATAGAAAACTCAACACTATAATATGTGAAAGTTCATGAGTGAAGCTTTTTATAAGTAATTAGGGAAAAATAAACTTCCAAGGGATGATATGGAGTGGGGGAGGCTATGAAAAAGGTGGTTAGGAGATCTAAGTCTGGTTTCTGTGAAAGCCGTGCATGAGCTGGAGTTATTTACCTAAAGTTCTACCTGAAACCTTTGAGTCTTAATTTTAGCATGAATTGAATGAAGTAAGAATGTACAGAGATTCCCTGGTATTCTAAGATAAAGTACATTAGAAATTTTATTCCTAAAGTTTGAAGAATCATTTTACTATCCTGATACTGCCAGCTTGTCTAATTTTTCTTAACATTATGGGAATATATCTTCGGCCAATGTATGGAAGAATTCAGAGAGAGAGAGAGAGAGAGAGAAAGAGCGAGAGAGAGAGAATAAAGTAAAAAAAGAGAAGAAAGTACAAAAAATAAAAGTATTTGCCATCACCAATGTCCATTCAGAGGTGGTATTTCTGAAAGCCTTCCCTGGTCTCCAGTTGCTTCCAGGCAAACCAAGTCCCCAGACATCATAGGCCATCTTTGCACCTTGATCCTCTAACCCTAAAGTACTGCTGATCCTACCAATGTCTTTGTTCTCGGTCCTTCTATTACCTTGGTAACCACTTCTCTATTATAAATGTTTACAGAGGCTTCTCTTTCTCTGGTTTCACCTTGGAAATTAATAAGATTTTGTTTCTAGACTATGAAAAGAGTGAAGATAGTCTCTCCATTTCAACCAACATTTGCTGTGTTTCTGTTATTTTTAGGCTATGGACCCTAAGAGAGAGATGAAACAGTCAGACAAGGTCCCATACTCCTAAAGAAAGTCCTACTCTCTTTTACCTTGTGCCTGGAGCCTGGACAGAGTAAGTGTCAGTGCATGTTTGTCCCTGAAAGCCTATATAAATGAGCTGGCACTCACTGCCTGCTCTCTGTGCAACTCCAAGACTAGCTTTAAATACACTATGTAATGATCTGTACAATATCCCATGAGAAGCCTAAGCAGCACACACAGAGAAGTTCAGTTTGGATGCAAGTGGTGACAGGAAGCCCATATTTTTCCCCCACCCTGTCACTGTTAACTTAAAGCCTATCAGGGCACCAGCTGATCAGCAGCTCCTTTCCAATCTCTTTGAATAGCCCATACAAATCAAAACAGTTCACAGAGGTAAGTTCTAGGGACTTATCAGGAATTGCTTATGTATTCTGCATGCACAACAATAAATTATATTATAATCTGAGTTTCCCAGAACAGCTGTTTGGATATTCCTCAGACCCCTGGATTTTATCTGTGTGACCATACATGGATTTCTCTACTCTTTCTTGTTACACATCAAGTTATCACTGCGCATAAAGCCAAGAGAACAAGTCAAGACACTGAATAAATTTAATGTGAGCAGCTGGAAAGCAACATCATTTATACAAATATCACTTGTTAATTTTATCCCTTACACAGAACTTATTCTTAGCATTTTAAGTCAACATAAGTCACTGGTGAAGTATTGAATTATAGCAGACAAGTGATTAGTCCCTAAAGACTATGCCTTCAATGTTTTTAAATTTATCATCTTTATATGGCAACAAACCTTTATTCCCCTGTAGCTCAATACCTTGTAATGCCTAGATTCCTGCCACACCTTGCTCCACATTTCTTTTTTTAAATATTTTATTATACCACCATGAGTTATACAATTACAAAGATGTTCATGCTTGAGTTTTGGTCATATAGTATTCCAGCACCCATCCCTCCATTAGTGCCCATTTCCCACCACCAATGTCTCCATTTCCCTCCTCCCTCTCCTAGTCTGCCTCTATGGCAGGTTCTTTATTTTCTCTCTCTCTCTCTCTCTCTCTCTTTTCTCTCTTCTCTTACACATTGTGGATTGTAATACATACATTTAGAGATTATCATGTGTATATTTTTGCCTGTGTTAATGCTCAGTTCTAGGTTGGTATTAGGACTTTCGACAATTATTAGCACATTGTTCCCTTTCTGTCTTACCTAACCTCTGACTCTCACATGTTTGTGGTAATTTTCACCTTTGACAAGACCTCCCTGATCCATGTTTCGCCTGACTGTTGCTCCACATTTCTTGCCCAGCATTTGTCCCTCTCCAGATTTAGCTGACACTATGTGATGGCATCAATGTGGTATTTTGGCTTTCAACTCTGCTATATCATAAATTCTCCTGAAATTACTTTCCGGAATCACTAGCTTGGTTTATCTTACTAAAAATACTTATTCCACTTCACATTCTAGCTTACAGTTGTGCTGTGGCTAGATACCTTATAGTTACCTATACATTAGTTACCTAATGTAGAGGAAAATATAACATTCTTCCCAGATTAGAGCGTCTACAGAAAGCCATATGTACAGCAGTACAGCTTTTCTTTTTTGTCAAAAGGAAACCAACTCCTCCTGACTCTGGTTGTAAAAGCCCAGAATAACAGTAAGGGGATGAGAGTTACCTTGGGAGTCACAGAATAGCAGGCACTTTCATTCCAATCTAAGCAACAAGTTTCATTTTTAATAGGATTGGTTAAAATTACTGATAAATATGACAGAAGCATTAAAACCTCAAATATGTGATTGCTGGTTTTTAAATCTTAAGAATATTTAAAGAGAATAAAGTAACCATTGCTATTTTTAAGACTTGAGTTTCTTTAGGGGAGTGGGAGAAAATAAAGTCATTTGTTTTAATTTTTCCATGCAATGCACTTACCAGTTCAGACAAATTGAGGGAAAAAACACTTAAATCAACTTAAATTTTTGCATTAAAGAATAGTTTAAATAGTTCCAAGTTCACATAGTAACTCAAACCAGGTTGGCAAAATGTTTCTTTTGTTAGAACAAAGAAGTCTTTAGTGGTGATTTTGAATGAATAGATTTGGAATTCAGAGCAGAGGTATGGTACTTAGCATCTGAGGACAGAAGTGGGGAGTTTAATGCTGACGTTAACATTTTAATTAAACTAAACGAGGAACAAGAGGAAGATTATTCCCAATGAAGAAAGCAGTGATTGAAAAGACATAAGCAGAAATCTGGAATTCCCATTAAAATGGCATTTTTGATTTAGTGAATATATGGAAAGGTAGATAGAGATGAAGGGAGAAGGAAGTTAGAATCAGTTAATAGTAAAATCAATAAAAATTTTTCTGATTGCCCCGATTTTACTAAGGGCAATATAATAAAGGGCTCAAGTAGGAAAATAATTTAATGAACATGATTTTGACTTGGGATCTTTCCTGACGCTTGATTCCCCCTCCCTGCCTTGGATGTTATAGGATCCTGGGGATACATATCTGGAATAGTTCTGATAGGTGGAGTGAGAATAGTTACCTAAGCATACCCAAACTTGTATCTCAGACTAGATGCTAAATTCTCTAGTTGGTTCTGGTAATCTCAGACTTAATACTGGATTCTCTAAGTGTTTATGGATTTGTCCACTGATGTCAGGAATAGAAACTTGTCCAGCACAAAAACTGAAGAAAGAAAAGTTCCAATAGTGGATAATGCATGGTTGTAACCAGTTGGGACCCAAGCCAAGCCGATATGTTTGGAGCAAGCTCTCAAGGTAGGAGCAACTAACTAAATTCTAAAGTAGAGGAGAGTCAGTCTTCAAAACAGAGTTCCCAGTAAACTGATTTAGGGGGCCAGAGTAGTAGCACACAGGTAGTTTAAAGCTACCAATGTAGCTGTAACCACTGGGGTAGTGGGCCACGATCTAAAAGTCCTAGTGCTGATAAGGGCAGTTCTGGGGATTGCTAGAGAACTCAGCTAGGCAAGAAAATTCAAGTGTTTGAAAGTATTGGATGTCCTTGATAATTTAGGACAGTTTAGCCCTAGCAAGCCCGCTTCACATCTCCCTTTTGGTCTCTTGCTATACACTTCTACAGAAAGAGATAAAAGAGAAACCACAGCTTCCTCACTCATTTCAAAGAACTCATGAACTAAAAGTACAGATACACTTAAACTATGACTCCTCAAATTCATAACTAGTAGCAACCTTATTCAAGTACTAGCTGCACAGCTAGGAACCACTGTCTGTTGAAAAGAAACACTACCCATTAGGCATCGCTGTCATTTGATTTCAAAGACTACATGTTGTGCTTAGGGGTATGTGTGGTATAGATAACCTTCCTTTTATTTTTTCTTTTGTTCATGTTGTGAGATAGAATTAAAGCTATTAAACTAACACATAGATCAGGATGTCAAAATATGATAATTACCTGAATAGTTTTGACATGCAATAAGTCAGGGCTCTCCAAATACATCATTTCATATTATGGTCGGCCTTGAGCTTGGCTTTCCCATAAGTATTTAGCTTTATCTTTGTAAATTACCTCCCTTACAACACAATATTTCTGTGCATTCATAGCTCTGTTTGTCTCCCATAAATCAAATTTAGGCCTGTTTAATTATCGCTCAGCAATTTTAAACAACCAACATTTTAATGATGCAGAGAATGCAAAGGGCCAGAAAATAGAGTCTTAAGAGTCCATTGTGGGTCACTCTGTGTATATTTTTCAAAGTCAGGCTTTCCTTAGATAAGTCATAGTATAACCCAGATCTCAAAGCTTAGCCAATGTCCTTTCCTTCTCCATGACCAGTGAGACGCTCGTCATCAGCAGGCTGCTTTTTGTCAATGGCTTTAAGTGTGTCAGTTACTATAAACACACATGATGAATGAGTGTTATGGTTTCGAGAGGAATTCAGTTACCTTGGCTCAGGATGTGAAAGTGGCAGAACTGAGAATACCCAATCCGTAGGGCCATGTCTACTGCCACAACCTAGGTCATTGGTGTGTGTGTGTGTGTGTGTGTGTGTGTGTGTGTGACACTAACATCAAAACAACTGTCTAAAATCAATAAATATTTTTATCTGGTTTCAATGTCAACAGGATGGCTCAGTAAAAAATGGGATCACTCTCAATTATAGTAAATGTCTTTAGATACATGACTTAAAAATTGATCCTATTTTAGCTCACCCCACATCTACTAAGAAAACCTTTACTTATACAAAGATGTATAGTATCAGGATGTTCCCAAAGGAGAGTCTTCGTAAGTGCTTCTACCATTATCCACACCCAGTCAATAGACATGAAAGATGGGAGGTATCTTGGGCAGGACACTTTTGCACAGTTATCTTTGTGAAGTGCTGAAAGTCACTATCTAATCTGGGACCCACGCACATATACAAAGCTTGCAAGAGAAACCAGTTCATAATCCAGAGAATGGGCAACAGAGGACAATAAAAAGAGGTTGTCAAAGGAAAGTGGCCTTTGTGGTCAAAGTGAATTTGGTACAAGGAATAAAAGTAGAAACACAGGAAAAGAAACAAAGATGTGCAACTTTTGGGGAAAGTATCTATTCTTATGACCATCTTCCTATGCCCAGAAGGGAAGGCAGGTTCTAGCCCTGGCTCGCCATCCCAACAGAGCCTCACAAGAAGTCAGAGGAATCCCCACACCATGAGGGCCACCATTTCCAACATCCGGACTCCACAACTGGTCAGAGCTCCACCAAGCAGAAAAACTGATATTTCCCTTCTTGCCTGAAGCTTTGTGGCCGTGCAGTTCATCAATAAATGCATGAGATGAGCGGCTACTGCAAGAGTATCTCACCCGCATGGCAGAGCTTGGCAAGCTACCCATGTCGTATTTGATATGCTAAAAACCAGTAACAATTATAGACCTCATTGTCATGACCTGAAGGAATGGTTTGAGGCTTTTCATGTTCTTGGAATGAGCAGATGCCCTTGGGCTACACTAGTATGCAACAGGACGTATGGAGATGTTACTGGTGCCTGCTCTAGCAAATTGATGAACAACAGGAAGACAAGTGTACAAGTGATGACCATCAAAAAATGTAAGCAATTTTAAAAGGATAGTATATTCCTCACCTTGGCAGATCCCTGCCCCTACCTCTCTCTTCTTTTTTTCTATTTCTTCATGTGCTTTTATACTATACAAAGCTATGCTCATAAGAATATGATTTGATCCTCAATCTAATTCATTTTTATAAGAAACCCAGTGTATTAGGGCTTGAACAATATTCCTTTAGTACTCTGCCTTTTGGAGTGGGTGTTGCAGATGAGGTTCTGGCCTGTTTCAGAGCCCAGCTTGGCTACTGTCCTGTTGCTAGACTAGAGTGAAGAACATGAGGTCTAAGGGTTAGAGTAGGACTCTGCTCCTCAGACAGCCCTTCTGAACTTGAGCCTTAGTAGGCTCTATTTCCAATTAACAAGAAAACACAGCAGAAGGGTGAAGGGTTCAAGCTTTAAGGAAAAAATGCAATCAATTAACATCTCAACTCTATGACCCGAGTAATGGGATCTAATCACTCTCATCTCAAGTGAGTCATCTTCCAGGTGGGAATCACAACAGCCCCCACCCACCCCAGAGAGTGATTCAGGACTGTTTAAGCAAGACACTTCTTAGAACAGAGGCTGGCTCACAACATGCACTATAAAATGGGCTGTTATCAGTAATTACCCCTTTATGTTTGCTCTGTCTCCTTTCTGCCTTCATTCTCTGCAAGGAAACTGCAAAGAGCTCAGAATTTCTGTCAATTTACAGCAATAACTGATTATGCCGCAGCTGTTTACTCATAGCCCAAGGATACCGGGGCAAGTTAGAACAGGAATCCAGGAAATTTTTGTTTTGATCTTTAATGTGAGTTTTCTTGCCAGAATAAGTAACCTTTGTAGGCCCTATAATATGTTAACATTTAAGGAAAGAGTTTATGAACTGCTTTAATCCATTTTTACTAAGGCCCATTATCTCCAAATACAGAGTCAAGGATCCAATTAGAGCTTTCCACTGGAGAACAAGCACTATTTGCCAAACTAGAAAAAGAAAGGAAAATTTTACACAGTTTTCAAGTTCATCTTCCTGAAAATGTCAGTCTCATCACAATTCTCATAGACAAGTTTGTTAATTTATTCACTGTTTCAGACCATTGGCCATAAAGAGGATATTTGGAAACCTGGGAATTGCAGTGCATAATCTCTAAGGAGATGCTGGATGGTGGGTGGGACACACACACATATGCCCTCACACACAGACACATGCATGTACACACAATAGTCAATCCAGTATTCTAACATCTGAGTTAGGGTATGACCCCAAATTTTAAAAACTGAAGACACCAATTCATTTGGTCTTAGAAACGCACAGTAGACAGTCTTCTCAGAAGTTGTTTCAACAGAATTTCAAGTTAGTTTACAGTTTTACTGGAGAGTAAATACATAGAAATATTACAAGCCAAGTTTAATTTATATGCAACATGCAAATACTGATAAAATGTAGTTCGTAGTGAAACTGAGAAACTGAGCATGTTTCCCAGAGATAACAAGCTAGTTATGAGAGATAATGCTGGAAGTGTCTTCTGAATATCATGATACAGACAGGAGTTTACTCTGGCAAGTTTATTTTACTTCTTCCAGCATTCTTCAAGATTATCCTCAGATTTCTTTTTTTTTTTATTATACCACCGTGAGATATACAATTGCAAAGATATTCATATTTGGGTTTCAGTCATACAGTGTTCCAGCACCCTTCCTCCACAGTGCCCATTTCTCACCACCGATGTCCCCTGATTTCCTCTCCCTCCCCAGCCTACCTCTATGTGTGTGGGAGTCAGAGGTTAGGTAAGACAGAGAAAGGAACAGTGTACTAATAATTGTTGGAAATGATAATTCCAGCCTAGAACTGAACATTGAATGTAGGCAAAGGAATATACATAACTCTAAATACATGTATTGCAAGCCACAATGTTTAAGAGAAGGAAGAGAGAGAGACACAGAGAGAGAGAAAGAAAGAGAGGGAGAGAGAAGTCACATTTATGAGTTTTTACAATCACAGAGGAGTCTTTGGATAGAGCGACAGGCAGCATTTGACATGTGTGTTCTGAGTTGCCTAACCATAGACTATAGGCACCTCCTCTCATTGCCTGTGACTATGCTGAGCCTCTTAGCTTTTCCAGCTAGGGAAATGTTGAGTAATCTTTGATTATGCTTTATCAATCTCTCTGATTTTTCATTCCAAAGAGTAAAAGTATTTCTAAAGACCTTCTTCATTCAGATTGGAATGATTCTCTTTCCAAGAAATCCAGTGACACCTTCTAAGCATTGAGACCCTTTCCTGGATTTCCTGAATTCCTGAAAGTCCTAGGATAGTGATTTTCCTAAGTTTGTGTGTGTGTGTGTGTGTGTGAGAGAGAGAGAGAGAGAGAGAGAGAGAGAGAGAAGACATCACATGGGACATACTCCTGGCACCTTCCTTAGGGTCAGAATACCTAGTAGATATTCCATAGAGGTCAAAAAACAAACAAATAGGTCATTCTGTTTCCATTAACTCAGGTTTTCTGGGTGACCCTATAGTAGTCTCAAGAAAACAGCTAAAAATGAGATATCAGAACTAAGATCAGATGTTTGGAAAAATGAGAAGAATCTCTCAAGTATTTGGTAAAATATTTTACTCATGGAAAAACCCTTTGAAAGAATCAATTTGGATAAAATCCAGTCTAAAAACTTTTTGGGATCTATGACATCATGTATGGACTAATGTCTCTGTATCTAGATTAGCACCTTTCTGCTCTGGGTAACTTGATCTAAATTTATACCACTCATATCATTAAATATTATATTCATACATATATATACTTACATATATGTATATTTATATACACAAAAAACTGTTTTGGGGGCATCTGCTCCATTGCTCGTAGACAAACTAGACTCAGGTACTATTTCTTCAGCTCTATGTTCCATATAATAAGGGAATAGATGCTTGACAAATATTTGATGCTTATGAAAATAATGGAAGGAATAGATAATAAAATTAAGGATCCCATTGAATTCCAATTTGTCAGTCAAGTGGACTTTCTTGCTGTACACAGCTCAAGGCCATTAATGTCTTTGTGTTATGTCAAAGTACGTAAATCCAAGCACTCAGAGAAAATCCCCAGGTTGTGGGTGTGCTAAGATAAGGAGTCTTCACCTCCCTTCGTCTCTCTGGCCTGGCATGCCACTGATCACAGACTTAGAACAAAGAGTAGGACCCTACATAGGTCATGGCCCCAATAAAATCTGACCTCAGTTTCAAAAAACACAGCCAAGTACAGCTGTTTTATTATTTTCAGTCAGGGGGTAAACCCAAGGTGATCTTGAAACAATTCCAGGATCCAGGAACACAGACAGAACAATTCCATCTTTTCACAATGTGGCATATGGAAATCCAAAACCTCTCTTGTTTGCTTCCAGGATGATCACCGCCACTCTGAGGACCTTAAGGAAGAAAGAATGTAAAATTTCTCCAGTGACATCAAGGCTTCTTGTGACCTCATCTTTATTCCCTCCAGGAATATCTCTAAGTCTCTAAGACTCCTGGTCCCTATGGTTCAAACCTAAGGACACCACTTCTTTGACTATTCTAGACTTTTCTACATGATGTACTTGACTGACACTTAAACTCATTCAGCATTTGGATTAGTACAGAGATGCATAGAAAAGAGTTTTCTGTCCCAGATTAGGTGACTGCCACCATAATTATTCTACTTACATTGCAGTATATAAATGCATGTTTCTAAGATGATAGTCTTCTTATTATATTTGTGTGTTTTTTGCTGATTGTAGTAAACAACAACAAAGCATATGAAAGAATTACTTACTAAAATCAGATGTCCTTAATCTCTGGGTACTGTCCAAACTTTAGGAATTCCCTTTAACCTTTACTCCATGTCCTTTAGTTCCTAATGATCCAAGCAAGGAAAAAATATTGCTGAGTTATTACATTCCTGAGTCAATATGATCACCACATGCATGACCCATATCCTAAACTTTGGTCATTCCAGGAGGCATCGGCAAGTCGATTTTTTCCTTCTTTCCTCCCTTTTTCTCCCTTACTTTCCATGCAGTGAAATTCTTTATGTTAAGACAGATGTAAATCATTGTAACAAATGTAACAGATGGAAATTGTTCTATAGAGATCATTGCTAAAAGTTGAATTGTATTCTTCCAACAGATATGTTTAAGTCCTAACTCCATAACATGCATATATGATCTTATTTGCAAAAAGAATCTTTTCTAATGTAATCAGATTAAGATGAGGTTATTAGGCTAGGACTCAATCCAATGCATGGTCCCCTCATAAACAGAGGAAATAAGACATAGGAATCAGAGAAAAGATAAAAGATACATGACTTCTGATGTAGGATTTGGGGTTATGTTAGCCAAAATCAAGAAATCCCTAGAAATACAAGAAGTTGGATGAAGTGAGGAAGGATTTCTCTTAGAGAATTTGGAATGCATGATTCTATAAATGTTTATAATGCATGCACTTCAGAACAAGAGAAAATGAATAACTATTATTTCAGAATAGCCATGTCAGTCTATGGCCATATCACCCTGAACATGCCTGATCTCATCAGAATATTCACGTTGTGGACATGATATGAGAGTCCTAGAAAGCTCACATTAGTCACCTTAAGGCACACTAAATGTTTTGTCCTTTCTGTAGCTTGATTTCATGCTCTGAGTTATGAGATGAACCAGCCTTACTTAGGCACCTCAACTCTCTAAGACTTTGTCTTTCCACACTGACATCAGTTTCTTCATTACTGTTAACTTTCCACCTATGTCCTCAGTAACATCACAGAGATCTGCTATGCATTAACTAATACCTGTAGCCCTGATAGAGTTGAGAACATGGTGGAGGACTGAACTCATTTTATTTTTAAATAATCACTATTTAGACACTTAAATATTTGTTGAATATCTGCCATATTGTAGACATTGTTCCAGGCCTCCAAACATCATCAGTATTAACTAGGAAGATTTGTGGGATATAGGCTGTAGTGCCTGTAGTCCAAAAAGGAGAGTTGAAGAAAGGCAGAGGATCAGGAATAAGGAAACAGGAAGGATTATTTCCATAAACCTCAAGAGATCAGAGACTGACTGTATCCTGAGAGTTCTCTCTGAGGTAAACTTCAACATTTAATGTGAGAAGACAGCATTCTGGAATGTCAGCCCCAGGCAAAGAGCTCTTCTACTTAGGCCCAGAGGGAAGAGCAAACATCACTTTCAAAGAAGAGGAAAAAAGACCAGTGAGTTTGAGGAAAGAAGCTTAATGAAAAATGAGAATGTATACATTTGGAAAGTTAAGTATTTGTGCTATTTTTACAGTGTCTAAATTATGTATCATATAAAATATTAATGCAGACTTAAAACTGCAGACATTTCAAAATAAGCTTCAGTTATTTTCCCAGATGTGACAGTCTGTACCATTTGTATATATCTTTAAGATCAGTGGTTCTGGGGACTGGAGCCATAGCCCAGCGGGTAGGACATTTGCCCCTGCCGGCCGGGGTTCGATCCCGGCATCCCATATGGTCCCCCGAGCACCGCCAGGAGTAATTCCTGAGTGCAGAGCCAGGAGAAACCCTGAGCATTGCCGGGTGTGACCCAAAAATAATAAAAAAATAAAATTAAAAAAAAGATCAGTGGTTCTGAATGAAAAACAATGGTATCATCCAGAACTATCAATATCACTCAGAAAGTTATTAGATGTTTATGTTGTAAGCCTCATATCAGATCTACTTAATCAGAAGTTCTTAAATACAGATCTTTTCTATTCTCAGGTATTTAAAAGACATAACATATAAAGTAACTAAACAATACATCACTGTGTGTATAACATATATTTATAAGATGCATATGACTAACAAAATAATAATGGGTGAAATGGCTATAACTAAGTAAAATCCTATATATGATTAAATTAAGTTACTTTAAAGCTTCAGTCCTGATAGGGTATGATGCAAGTTTTGAATAGAGAACTCACTAAGAAAATAACTTCAACTACATTAAAAGCTATTTAAAGAGAAATAAAATGTTAAAATAGAAAATATCCATTACTTCAAAAGACAGTAAAATGTAACAGAGGAATAAAATAAATATGATATGGGGAAAAAAAACTAAATGGGGAATCTCAACCATACAAATTAAGGCTTTGAATATGAGTAAGGATAATCTACTTAGGTGACATAGATAAAAAAGATGAATTTTGTGAGAAAAGATTCACCTATATTTTTTATAAAAACACAGTGGATTCAGGATAAAACTAGAAAGTACAAAAGAAGACGTATCATACAAGCTACAGAGATATAAAGCGGCTATCTTAATGACAGAGAATATAGACTTTAAGAAAAAAGCTATAAGAAAATGATAAAAGGGTCAACCTATCAGGGTAATGAAGTAATCATAAACAGGTAAATCAGTATATTCCCACAGAGATAAATCACAACTAGACACGTAAGTGAAGATGCTTTGAATCTGACAATGACATTTGGATACTTGAATATTTTACTTTTCATTAAGAATGGCATAACTATGCAGAAGATAAAAAATAAGATATATATAAATGTATAAAAAATTTTAGTCCAATAGCTTAAAAACATTAATAGAACTTCACCCAATATAATAAAATGCATGATTTTCTTAAGTGAATATGGAACATTCTTTAGGATTTTCTAGCCATACAATAAGCATCAATAAATAGAAAGGAGTTTAAAATCTATACAAAGCATTCTTTCTCCAAATAAAATTAAATTAGAATCATAGCATAGAAAATTAGGGAAATACACAAATATGTAGAAATTACATACTATGCTATTAAATATCCATGAGTCAAAGAAGAAATCACAAGGGTAATTAGAAAATAATTAGATGAATGAAAATTAAAGCACAGCATATAAAAATTTATGGGATACAGCTGAAACAAAGCAGAGTAAGAATTTATAGTTCAAAATGTTTATAAATTTAAAAATAAGAAAAATCCTTAAAATCTATAACTCTACCGATGCTAGTAAAAATGCTTCAAAATAGAAATGTAGAAAACAAATAATGTAAGTGAATACAAAATAGTAGAACGATAAAAGCAATCAATTAATAAACCAAAAATGATTCCTTGAAGAGAACCACTTGATTGATGATTTTTGCTAGAGTGATCAAGAAAACAAAAGAAGAATCAAATTACCCAAATCAGGCCTCCCAAAGAGACATGAGAAAATATATTACATAAAGAATAACAAAATCTACAAAATACATTGATAAAAATATACTTAGAACTCTGTAGTATGTAAAAATCAGTTTTAGTTGCAGTTGAGTCCATTATCAAAGACAACAAAACCAAAAATAAACAAATGGTGGACGATACCAAATTAAAAAGTCTTTTCATGGCAAGAGAAAACTAAGGATAAAATAA
This sequence comes from Cryptotis parvus, assembly GCA_021461705.1. Taxonomy (NCBI): domain Eukaryota; kingdom Metazoa; phylum Chordata; class Mammalia; order Eulipotyphla; family Soricidae; genus Cryptotis; species Cryptotis parvus. The sequence goes on along the minus strand of JAJIBD010000694.1, from coordinate 74,024 downwards.
AAAGCAGCTTACTGACTTCAGTGATGATATATTTGTATACCACACATGTAAAACAAGGGCTAATATCTAAGATATATAAGGTAATTGAATGCGCAAAAATAAATAGCCAGAAACTCCATCAAATACTGAACAGTAGAGATAAATAGACACTTTCCAAAAAAGGTTACAAGAAAGGACTTTAGACACACAACAAATATCAGATGATCTTATTAATTCACACATAATCAAAATAAGGGAATTGACATCATCGAATAATTACAAAACTATGCTTTTTATGTCATAACTGAGATTACCAAGCAGTAGGAGTATAGCATAGAAGGAGGAAGAGGTTGACTAGAAGTGACAAAGATAGTGTTAGAGAATCATTGCAGTTTATGTATATACATATATATATATATCAGTACTGTACATAGTAACATTATTGTAAGCACTCCTCCAAACTTTAGTAAAAAATGCGTTAAGTATTTTCTCTAATAAACATGCACAAATGGCAAATAATTATATCAAAATATCAAATTATATCAAAAATCCATATCAAAAATACCAATAATCACATTAGATTACAAAAATCAAAATAGAATAATATCAAAAAATTCTATGGGGGCAGTATATTAGTAACTTGCAGTTATTATTCAGTAGTTAGAAAGGATTGGGAGTGACTATTAATGGCTAGAATTTATTCTGTGATAATAAGAACATTTAAAGTTAGATTGTACAGTATAGTTAGTATAACTCTGATTATACTAAATCATCATTAGATACTTTAAATATGTGTGACTTATTGCTCAATAAAACTGTCAAATATAAAGATGTAGAGATTTGTGTTTGAGGTTAAAGCAGTTTAAGTAAAAAATATAAGAAAGGTTAGTTGTCTAAATTTTTATAATCTAGATGTGGCTTTATAAATCTTTAGTATGGAGAACACATCAGTAATGGGTGCAGAATATGAAGCAGCAGAGATATAGGCTCATGTGACTGAATTCAAATCTCAGATCTAATGTTTGCTATTATTTATTTTAATGATAAAATAATCTACCTGAGCCTCCTGCGAAATGAGTTGAAAGAGTTCCATAGAGTTGGAAGCATCAATGTAGGCCCTTTCTCTAAAAATGTTTAAACTCCCTTATAAACAAGTGGTAGAATCCTGTAACTACTAACGATGTAACAGAGTTATTTTTATCATGTTATATGTTTCCAGGATCATATACAACATCCAAGAAGTCTCAAAGTCTATGTAGAAACTCACCATTCAGATACACATTGTTACTTCTTTCTAAGAAATTGTATCTTACATTTACAGAAGAGAGATCATTGTTCTCTATTAGCCTCTGAATTATTCATAGATTTTTATTTAAAAATACCTTTGACTCTATTAAAATCATTATCAGAAAATTTGGTATTTAATTCTCTGGTCTTATCAACAAAGTGTCTTTTCAGTCAAAACTGAGGTTGATTCTGAAATTAGTGGAATATATTCTGGTAACTTGTTCCACAAGTACAACTTTTTCTAAGTGGCTGTGAGAATCTTGAATATTGGGACAAAGAGGTTTACTGATTTTCAATGGGAACATGGTAGTGGAAAAAGGTTTAAAAAATTTGAGCAAGTCTCTGTGGTGTAAAGTGGTATCTCATTGTTGTTTTGATTTGCATCTCTCTGATGATTAGTGATGATGAGCATTTTTTCATATTTTTTTTGCCATTCGAATTTCTTCCTTGCTGAAGTTTCTGTTCATTTCTTCTCCCCATTTTTTGATATTCAAAAGAACAAGAACAACAAGTGCTGGCGTGGGTGTGGGGAAAAGGGAACACTCATCCATTGTTGGTGGGAATGCCGGCTGGTACAGCCTTTCTGGAAAACAATATGGACATTCCTCCAAAGACTAGAAATTGAACTCCCATTTGACCCAGCCATACCACTCCTGGGAATCTACTCTGGGAAGCCAAAAATACGCAGTGGAAGCACCATCCCTACTTTTATGTTCATAGCAGCATTATTCACAATAGCCAGAACCTGGAAGCAACCAGAGTGCCCGAAAATCGATGATTGGATAAAAAGCTTTGGTACATCTACACAGTGGAATACTATGCAGCTGTTAGGAAAAATGAAGTTATAAAATTTGCCTACAAATGGATGGACATGGAGAAGATTATGTTGAGCTAAATTAGCCAGAAGGAGAGAGACAGATACAGAATGACTGCATTTATCTGCATAACATAAATATATAGGTACATATTATGATACCAATATCCAAGGTCAAGTGAAACATATATCAGGAGGTCTTGTCAAAGGTGGAAATTATCACATACGTGTGGGAGTCAGATGCTAGGTAAGACAGAAAATGGAACAGGGTGCTAACAATTGTCGAGGGTACTAATGCCAACCTAGAACTGAGCATTAAATAGAGGCAAAAAGATACACATGACAACCCTTTAATATATGTTCTGTAATCCATAGTCTGGAGGGGAAGGAAAAGAGAAAGAGAGAGAAATGGAAAGAAATAAAGAACCTGCCATGGAGGAGGGCTGGGGAGGGGGAGGGAACCGGGGACATTGGTGGTGGGAGATGGGCACTGGTGGCGGGATGGGTGCTGGAACACTGTATAACCAAAACCCAAATATGAACTTTTTAATTGTTTATCTTTGTAATTGTAAAAATAAAAAATTAAAAAAAAGAAAAAAAAATTTGAGCAATATCTTAAAGTGAAGACCAGTACCTTACTCACCACCATAGTCACAGTGCTAATTCTCTTAACATTCCCCCAGCACTGTCAAAGAACAACACCAAGAATTGACAAAATATTAATTCTTTTAAGATATTTTCCTATAGAATAAGATTCCTCACCGAGCAAAGCCATTAAAGCTGAGGCAATATCTTAAATCATTGGTTGTACTTTTTACCTAAAGCAACGTATCCTTGGGTGACAGTGAGCACACCCTAAACGTGATAATGCTTTATTTGGCCAAATCAATTAGTATCCATTTCATAGAATTGTTGGAATTTTTAAAGTAGGTCCCATGTTTCATGTACTTTTACATTTCTTTGTGTCACTCACTTAACCCTGCCTGATGGTAACTGATGGGACAGTGTGAACACTCAGGCACCTCTGGTGTATCACACCATTCCCAGACATGGGAGACTTGCTGAGAAAACATGGTCTACATTTCTTCTTCAGGTAAATGCATGGGTCAGGAGAGTTAGGTCAGCTGTAGTTGATTTCCTGGAGTTGAGTTATTCAGCTTCTCAGCAAGGGGAAGGCGAAACTTTTAATTTAGCTTCTAAGTGCTAAAAACGTTTTCAGAAAGAATGTGTCATTTCTGACTGTGAGAATAATGTCTTCCTAACTACATTTGTCTGTGGATTTAAAACGGGGAGATAGAGAGGATTCCCAGGCAGGAAGAGTGCTGCTAGTCTCCCCAGAGTGGAAGAAAACACACTTAAGGGAGGTGATGAATGACGGCCACTTTCTTGCGAACAGATGGCCTCCAGTTAAGTCACTTTGTGTGTTTTTACCTGATGGTCTTCTCAGCGTGGGTTGGGGGCAGACTCTGGGAGCTCACACATACACAGGATGTGATACACTATTTTTTGAGTTGTCTAATTTATTTTTAAGTTACAACTTGGCTGCTGGTCTAGGTTAAACCATCTGTCACCTTTACGACTGGAGAGTAGGGGGCTGCAGTCTCAAAGGTGTGTCAAGAGTGAGAGACTAGCGGACTGTGATCTTTCACTCATATCACATCTCTATGCAAACACACAGCTTCTCCTCTGCCCTCAGATTCACAAATCACAGACCAGGAAGGTCGTCCGTTTAAGCCCCTTTGTTTTCCACTTGACAAAATTGCAGTCAAGAGATGGAGGCATCTTGCCCTCAGTTACGATGTCCTGGTGGCAAGGCCAGGAGCAAACTTTGGTCACTTGTCATCAAATTAAATGGATTTTCCTGATGTGCCCCTTATGGTATCCCTAATATACACTAGCTTCTTGGCATTCCATGGGGTGAAAACAATATTCATGGCATCTTAATTAGCCATAAATACTCTTTTAATAAACTTACGTTTGTGTGGGTTGTTTCTGTTTGAAGGAATGATTGCCACAACATAAATTTCCTGAAAAAGATATGGTTAGGTCACACAATGCAGCCTATTATGAGAACCAGAGTAATAAAATAGCCAGATAATTTATGTGTCTCTCTGGTTTCCTAGGCTTATCTCAAAGAGAAGGAACCAAGATATTGAGACAGATGGAGACAGTGTATATGGCTAGAAATAGTATGTGTACTTTGTGCAGTATCATTTTTGCTAAGGCACTTTTAAGATCATTGTCTGATAATTTCCTGTGCTGCTCTTACCCCAGTCTTCAGCAGCATGGAAAACTTGGGGATTCTGTAAGATTCCTTCCCTATACAGTGCATTAACCATAGCAATGTGCCCCTCATATACTACTGCATCCAATACCAAACCCTAAACTGACAGAGGAATTTTAGGCACAGGAAGGAATAGCCAGCTTTGCAGAACCTATATGTTCTCTCACAACTCCCGACATCCCAATGGACAATATGCTGTGGCTGCTCATCATTCTGTTCCTGTGTTTGAATTGTAAGCAGGCTGCACTGTTCATAGGCATCTTTCTGGACTGGGAGTTGCTTCCATCCCTGTACTCTCTCAATCATACTCTCTGAACCAAAGAGGAAGCAAATCCATATTTTACTCCTCAAACGGTTTTTGTGTCACTCAGTGTGAGGAAAGATAAACACAACTATGCTTTGTCAATTATTTAAAAAAAAAGATTTTTTTTAAAATAATTTTCTACAAACAATGTTTCCAAAGTGCTAGATTCAACAGAATTCAGCCCAAACCTTCAAGATAAACTGAGTTCTCTATTTCATTTTTCTTTTGTCAAAGCAAACTTCTGAAACCCAGATTCAGGGTCGACTTCCCAGCACAGAGACTACTAAGCCTTTTTTAGTGTTGTGCTCAGCTTTCCCATTCAGTCCTGAGAAACAGTACAGGACAATGAATTCATGAGCCTCTGTCAGCTAGTACCATGAAATGAAACCTGTTTAATTCACTTCTTAAATTTGTGCTCACAGAAGATGGAGAGATAGTACAGGGTTTAAATGCCTGCCTTGCACATGGTCAATCTGGTTCAATCCTCCACACTCTGAATACTACTAGGTGTGAAACCTGAGTGCAGATCCAGTAGTATGTTAAGCAAAGAACGTATTGTTGTCCTCTACTTCAATAAAAAAACAGTTATCTCTGCCTTGGTGGCATTGGGCCTGAAGGGAGAGGCAAAGTCCCCCTGAAAAGCATGCCACTATAGATAATACTTTGATGATAGTCTTGTTGTCTTACAGCTCTTATCATAACTTCCCACAGAATAAAAAATTTGTAAGTGAGACCACTTTTACAAAACTCACCTTCAACACACAGTAATCATTTAGTTTCTCAGGGTTAGCTGTTGACCTCCAATTTATAAATATCTTGCTTAGAAGTCCCATGCATGGAAGATGGACATATCGGTCTAAAGGAATCCTGGGAAGAAAATCATTAGGTGAGAAAAGCTCATAATCTTCTATTAATTTCATAGCATAACTGCACAATCTGGGGTATCAAACCATAAGAAAGTAGAGGGTTTTTAATCACTGCTGACTTAATTCAGATATGATTCTGAAGCTAGTATTATAAAAAAATGACAAAAATATGTTTGAAAGCACCTTTGACACCAAGTGGTGTCTCACAATCATCGTGAGCTGCAGGATCTCAGCAGTGAAGTGGAACTGCCGGGTCCTCCATGAGCTTTCAGAAACATGTGCTGATGGAAAGAGGAGAGGAGTCCACAGTGACTGTGTCCACAGAACCTCTTGGTCACCAGCAGCTCTAATCAGGCCTAGCTTTCTCAATCTTCCTAATCACAGCCCCCTCTCACTCATTTTGCTGAGAATCCTTCCATCGATCCCACTGACCAAGTAAGAAATCCAAACTGGACATGAAACATCCCACTGGGGCTAATATCCTCAGGCTTCTCACTGCATCACTCCAGGATATTTAATTCTTCTCTGCACCCTTGGTGTCTATTCTTCCTGTCTTTGGTTAGACTTTCCTTATATCTACTGAAACATTCATTTTTCCTTTCCTTTCCCCACCACCTGATACTAATTGTCATTCCAGATGAAGACAGTTTTTGTGACTATGTTGTTTCACAGTTCTATTTTGTCAACTCCAGAACTGACTGCTCTTTCATCCACATCATCATGGCGCTCTGCACTATGCCTCCTTTTTTTTTCGGCAATGCTCAGGGGTTACTCCTGGCTCTGCGCTCAGGAATTACTCCTGGCGGTGCTCAGGGGAACCATATGGGATGCTGGGAATCGAACCGGGCCGGCATGGGCCGGCCGCATGCAAGGCAAATGCCCTACCTGCTGGGCTATCACTCCGGCCCCTGCACTATGCCTCCTTAAGTCAAGCAGAGTAATGCTGTAGGAAGGGCATTGGATACCTACTCAATTAGAAGTGATTCTTCCAATAAACTGTGGATACCTAATCCATCTTTATTTCCTAGGTTCTCAGGAAGCTTGGCATAGTATAGGAATTTGAGAAAACATAGGGTGTGTATTTTGATGATCATTTCTAGATTCTCCCAAATAGTATCAGCAGAATACCAATTTATAAGACTTAACTAAATTCACAGGCTTAAAGAAGACCATACTGCTGAACAAGTGGGAGAAACACATTAGGAATCATATACAGTGAATGACATCAGTGTCCTAGGCCAAGGTGGGGGTGGGGTAAGACCATAATGCTGTAGATTCATAGTACCAATTCACTTTAAACCTCTTCTGAAAAGAATACAATAGAAAGATTCCTATCAATGTGGATAGGAAGATCAACAGCAAGCCAGAGTTTCCCAGACACCTGGAGCCCTTGTGTTCTCACAGGGATATCCAGAAAGGTAAGTCTTTGGAAGCATGCCTAACTCAAGCCCACACACATTTGGTCGCAAAAAAAAAAAATCAGTGGACTATTCTCAAGTTAGCTCCAGCAGGCAGCAATTTTTGTTCATCGAGATGCAAAATAACAGGTGTAGTTTAATGGAATCCCCAGTGTCTCGTTAAATCTGAACCATTAATGTTTGTACTTATGCAGCATCTTTGGCCAGAAGTACTTAAAAAACTCTGTAAGCAGAATGTCATTACACTTCGTTGACTGCTCCCACCCACCTTGAATGATATCTGGAGGAATAAAGTCATTGTCCGTGCACTGAGTTGTCAGGAGGGATGTGAAACTCAAATGAGCAAAGGTAGCTCAACCTTAAAATGTTTTCTTATTTATTTATTTATTTATTTATTTATTTATTTATATATTTATGTATTTATTTATTTATTGTTTTGGAGTCATACCTAGCAATGCTCAGAGGTGACTCCTGGCTCTGAACTCAGGAATTACTCCTGACGATGCTCAGGGACTATATGGGATGCTGGGGATCAAACCCTGTTTGGGTGCATGCAAGGCAAACGCCCTACCTGCTGCACTATCACTCTGCCTCCAACCTTTAAATTTTTCTAAACTCCATGAGAAAATATCAGACCTACCTGGAGAGAACTAGATTTGATTATACTGAAGAGCAAGTTAGTGTAAGGAAAATATAAAAAGAGAGGTAAAGTGGAAATGCCCCAACCAAAATATAATAGGAAGCTTAAATGCAAAACAAAGCCCCAAGTAAAAGACAATGGAAAGCACAAGGAAGCAGCCCTGTCAAATTGTGGCATTCTTTTTTTTTTTTTTTTTTTGCTTTTTGGGTCACACCCTCGAAGCTCAGGGTTACTCCTGGCTCTGCACTCAGAAACTACTCCTGGTGGTGCTTGGGGACCATATGGGATGCTGGGGATCGAACTGGGGCTGGCATGGGCCGACCATGTGCAAGGCAAATGCCTTACCCACTGGACTATCGCTCCAGCCCCAAATTGTGGCATTCTTGAGACTGGAGAGTGTCTAACATGCATTTAGTGGGAAAGTACTGGTGATTGGTGCAAAATCACTGTGGCCTGTTGAAAGTCACACTAGAAATGATCACAGATAGAAATGAAAGAGGGGAAGTACAGACTGTGCTAATTACATCTTACTGCTCATAGGACAGAACCAATCGTTACGGCAATGAATCTTTCACTCTTATTTCCCCTTTCCCCCTCTCAACTTTTGAAAGTAACTTTATATTAAATGAAGCTCTGGCAGCTATCACACACAAACACAGATACATGCACATGCACTTACACTCACGTGCATGCATGCACACACACACACACACACACACACACACACACCATGCACTTCCGTATGACCCTGCTTAACAACACAATTATCTTCTATCATCTCTTCTAAATCCATCTGAGACCCTCAGCTCATTCCTGGAAGACATCTGAATGACATTTATAGCTCTCCTGGCTGGCAGGAATGTATGTGAAACCATTCTTCACTGCAGGCTTTAGGACAAGTCACTGTGTACTCTTACATTACACTGTGGACTATTAATAAAATGTGTCCTTTTCTTTTTTAATTCATATTTTATTATAACACTTTTCATTATACAATTTCAAATATATTCATGTTTGAGTTTTGGTCATACAGTGTCCCAGCACCCATCCCTCCACCAATGCCCATTTCCCACCGCCAATATCCCGGATTCCCTCCCCCTTCCCCTAGCCTACATTTATGACAGGTTCTTTATCTCTTTTCTCTCTTTCTCTTTCTCTTCTCTCTCTCTTTTCTGTCTCTCTTTCTCTCTCACTTTCTTTTCTTACACTTGTGGATTGCAATCCATACATTTAGAGGTTATCATGTGCATCTTTTTTTGTCCATATTCAATGCTCAGTTCTCGGCTGATATTATCATTTTCAATGATTATTAGCACATTGTTCACCTCTCTGTCTTACATAACCTCTGATTCCCACACATTTGTGGTATACCAGGTTTTGAGATATTGTAAGAGCGCTTTGCACCTGCACGCCATGGGGATCGGGCTGTGTCCAGCTGTAGAATCCAGTCCTTGAGGATGACTGTGGTTGTGTTGCACTAGGTTTTCTGGCTTCTGAGAGTCTGGGGGAAGGGGGAAGACCAAGGAGCAAAACCTGCCCCCGCCCAAGATGCCTCTTCAGTTTAGCACATGGCAGGCAGGCAGGCAGAGACTCCTCCCTGTACCTGGCTCTGGGCACATCTCTTTGACTCCACAATTCTCCCTGCATTAACATACGCCTCAGAGACCTGGGCCCTGCGAAAGCAGGATGAGAATGCCATTTGGGTCTCCCAAAGAGGAATCAAAAGAGCTATGCTTGGAATATCATGCCTCCCTCAAGCGTGAGAAGGAATCCGGAGTTCCAACCTCTGTCAACAATATAGAGTCAGGGATGCTGTCTCTCTTTGCCAAGGCGTTAAAAATCAGATGGGCTGGATATGTAATGTTACTTGGAGATTATCGCTGGACTAGAGCATTTACTGACTGGATCCCAAGGGACATCAAAAGATCAAGTGGCCACCCACCTACAAGATGGTCAGATTTCTTCGTCAAGACCCTGAAGGAATAATTTGAGGCTCTTAGTTTTACTCGAACAAGCAGATGCCATTGGGCTACACTGGCATATGACAGGGACAAATGGAAATGTTACTGGTGCCCATTTGAGCAAATCGACAAACAATGAGATGTCAAGTGATCAAGTGAATTTCCATGGAGATGCATAACTGCCCATCTTTACTGGAACAAATTATAAAATTTCAATTTTTTTTTCAAGAACGCTCCATGTTATGCTGATTTCCTGGGGTGGGAAGGTTGAGGATGCCTACCATACTCTGACCCTTAAATTAAGTCACACTCTTAAAATTACGTTGTGTTCAGTATTTTCACACTGTAGATTTCCAAGCTAACATGGGCCAAATTGTAATTTCTGAGGTCAGCACAGAGTCAAAACCACACCTAGCTTCCTGCAGGCCTATGTCTTATCCCTGAAGGTGGGTAAATGACCACTGCCCTTCTCTGCTGGGTGTGTTCTTGACATAATGTTTCCTCTCCAACCAAGGCAACTAGATATCATCAATTTCGATGCAGTTTCCTGATGTCCAAAACAGTTGTCAGAATTTATATTAAGCTTATGTTTATTTTTTTTGTCTTTTTTTTTAAAAGTGAATCAATAGTCATTTGATCCCTCATGCAAACTTATTTTAAAACTTATATGCAAAAGTAAACACAGTGAGACCTATTAGGCAATTAATGAAAATATAACAAAATTGGAAAGTAGGATCATCTCTGTTCAAACATTGTGTAGTTTCATATGTCAAAAACCCTAAAACTTTCTTCTTTATTCCTCTTTTCCCACAGAGTTCTTTTTCTGGTCTCCTCTCTCTCTCATACACACACACGCTGCTTGAACTAACATACAAATTTAGCAGTGTAGAAGGATAAAAATTAAGTTCTCTCACATACACAACCAGTTTCTTTTCCACATATGGTAATGAAAAATATGAAAATTGAAATGACTATTCCATTTTCAGTAACAAATAAAATAAAACACAAAAGCAAGAAAATGAAAGATCTGTGCAATTAAACCTACAAAAAATTCTGAAGCTAAAGATAAAAAGTTGTAAAGACATAACTTCGTCTATGTTTGAAAACTTTTAACTACTGAAATGTCAGTAAATTGCAGGCAATCTATAGACTCACTATGATCTTGTATCAAAAACCTAGTGACCGCTTCTTTTTCAAAATTAAGAACTACATCATAGAATAGAATCTTGAATTTCATTCCTGGAGTCTCAAAATATTCTACCAGTTCAAACAATCATAAAAATGAAAAATATCTTGGGGGTCACTGAAAATTGTTACAAACTAACAAATAAACTACAGCATGGTAATGACATAGTAATCTCTAAAAATAATTAAAATGATGGAAATAAATATCCACATATATTTTTAAGTGGTTTCTAATAAAATCACCAGGACCATTCAATGGGGGGGTGGGGATAGTTTTTCAACAAATTTTGACATTTTTAATTTTTAAAAAATGACTTTATATGTTCCCAGGCTTTTAGGCTGGGTCTGGGTGGGTCCACCAGCCACCGTGCAGAGGGTCACACACCTGATTTGGGGGGTAGGGAGACAGTTTCCCTGCGGCTGGAAGGGAGGAGATGTCTTGGCGGAGGTTCTGCGGGCTCTGGGCCTCTTCCCCCTTTGTGGGTGTTCCCAGGACTTTAGGCTGGGGGCTGGGTGGGTCCACTGCTCAGAGGGTCACACACCTGATTTGGGGGGTGGGAAGACAGTTGCCAGTGGCTGAAGGGGGTTTGGAAAAATGGGGACAATGGTGGAGAGGTCACTCTGGTGGTGAGATTGGTGCTGAAACACTAAACACCCATCACATCTGTATTATGAAGAGCACTGTAAACCACTGTGCTTAAATAAATTTAGAAAGAAAGAAATGGTTAACAAGGACCATTAGAAGATGCTCAACATTACTACTACTAATAATAATAAAGGCAAAATTTTAATTCTGTTTCAGTAAATCTGGGGAAATTATTTCAACAAATTATATAAAATCAATTTTTAAATAAATTAACAGTCTATTTTTCAGTCCTAGTTATCCCCCAGAGGAAAATGACAAAGCATATCTGTTCCTTCTGAGAAACCATGGTTCTAGGCAGGACAAACTGGTGACTAGTGCCACATTCCAGTATCAGAGGAAGGAACTTTCTCAGACCGTAGTTGAGGATGAGTCAGTGAATCCCTTAAAATAAACTAAAATTACTAAAGATGTTTATATTCATTCAACAAATATTTGTTGAATGACTAGCATGCATTGTAATTTGGCTGATAAATACAGCAATGTTGACTACTAAACCTTAATTTTGATAGTTGCCATATTCTGACTTTCTGAGAAAATTCATGTGTTAAGGAAAACTCTGTGCTTATAACCATTTACTTAAGCAGGTTATTTTGAAGAAGTCACAAGATCCATTTAGAAGTTAGGTATAGACAAGTAAGGTAGAAGCAACAGAAGACCAGTTTACCAAGATACCTATTGATAGTTCAAACAAGAAGAAAGTGAAAGCTTCATGAACTTTTAGATGATGTCCTAAGCTTATTGACATTCCCTTGTCCGTCATTTACAAAGGCTGGTGTTCCTTTGCATTCTAATTTGGTGCTCTCCTTTTCACATCCCACTACCTTTTTAAACAGATTCTCCTGCATCCTTAGTATTATATCTTATAATTGCTCCTACACATCACAAAGACACTGTTCTGTCTGAAGCTACCTGCAAGATGCAGTCAACATCTCACAGGGTCCACAGGTTCAGTATTTTCAAGTAGAAATTGTTCTCCTTTCTGTCTCTGCCAACTTGCTTCCCCAGGAGGTATTTTTAGATTGGATGACAAGACAAACACTGTCTTCTAAAGTAAGATAGATACCTGCCCCTTCCTCCTATATTTCTTATCACTGACCTACTCTCTATTCTTATTTCTAAATATATGAGAAATCTTGTAATCCATCAATCGTTTGCCACCACCTATTGGACTATAATTATAATATACACTGGAGTATTATCTTTATATGTTAATTATATTCATATATTCACTAATATATCACGGTATCACTCTATCACTGTCTTCCTGTTAATCATGGATTTGCTTGAGCAGGCACCAGTAACATCTCCATATGACCTGTCTCATGCAAGTAGAGCCCAAGGGCACCTGCTTGCTCCAGGAACATAAAGAGCCTCAAACCTTCCATCAGGTCATGGGATTGAGATCTATAATTGTTACTGGTATTTGGCATATCAAATATGACACGGGTAGATTACCAAGCTCTGCCGTGCGGGTAGCATATCCTTGTAGTCATCTCAAAAATCCAGCATTGATTGATTAACCGAACAGCTGCTTGTGGCGCGTGAGCCAGTCTGTGATAGGCTGGTCTGCTGGGTGGAGTTCTGATGAGAGGGAAGTCTGGATGTGGAAAATGGAGGCCCTCATGGAGTGGGGGTTGTCTGGCTTGTTGTGAGGCTCTGCTGGGGTGGTGGGCCAGGGCTAGAACCTGCCATTCCTCCCGGGCACCTCATGAGCATCTGGGCTCAGGAAGAGCCAGTAGCAGTTCTGCCCCATGTCTGTGAGTCTCTTAGTAATATATATTTACTGATATGTTTATGCCAGGCAAATTATTAATGTTATATATCATATATTAATTATATGATATTATATTTTTACTTATGTTTGTTTAAAATTAATTTTGATCAAGCTACTTCACTAGGAAAATTGCAAATGCTGCTTTTCAAAACCCAAAAGCCTACTTTTCCTGTCAACCTTCTATTCACTTAACCACTTGCAGAATAGAAACCACTCTCTACCCTGCAGAGTAAAGGTAAGATCAAACCACTTGTTTAGCCGACTGACCACTTTCCTCTCTAGATATGGCCCATACATTCTACCTTTCTACCCATCCTTTCCAGGAAGCAGTCTGTATATCTCTCTGGTATCAGCTCCTTTTTCAGCAATCTAATATATTCCAGCTACATTGAACATCATTTTAGTACTTCCTCCAGTCATTACCTAATCGTTCTCTTTCTCTTCCAGTACTCAAATGGACTACAATTGCATGCACCCTCTGTATCTTGCACACCCCTCCTCCAAATTAAACTACTGCACTGACTTTGTCTTATTATTCACTAGTACCCATTGTCTTCCCATACAAGTTCTATTCTTGCCTGATAGATGCACATGTCCAGCAAATGGTCAGCATTTAAGAATATTAAAGTTTTAAAAAAATGTTTAAGTAGACTCTGAAAAATTGTTTGAAAAATCAAGTGGTCCATCATGATACATGCTGGCATAAACATGAAATGAAAATATGAATCTAATCATTAGAGTTATATGTGTCATAAGTTCTTAGGCAATGCAGTTAGTTTCTTAGTATTCTTTCTAATTCAATGTGAATAGATATGCAAGATGATGAATGTAAGTCACTTTGCTCTTGCTCTTCAATAGTTCTCATAGCGAAGCAAGTGACTACAGGAAAATCTTAGGAGAAAAGGGTCTCTCAGGAAATCTTCATGTTTAATCAGCCTGTCACTGGTCCAGCTCTTTACAAAGACAACCACTCAGAGTCCAATAATTCTGTTCTACCTCTAACTGGTAGAGAATGAGAATGACTCAAGATTAGCTATTTTATAGTTCCTCAGAAAAACCACAGTATTATCCTTTATTTAAAAAAAAGCATTAAGAATTTTAGGTCAGCAGTAGAAGAGCAGAAAACAATATGGATCTACTATGACCGTGATAGACATCTAGATTGAGACCACATAGACACAGGGGATCTTCTTTTTTTTTTTTTTTTGGATCACACCTGGCGACATTCAGGGGTTACTCCTAGCTCTGCACTCAGGAATTACTCCTGGCGGTGCTCGGGGGACCATATGGGATGCTAAGGATGGAACCCGGCCGGCACAGGCCGGCCGCATGCAGGGCAAACGCCCTACCTGCTGGGCTAATGCTCCGGCCCCGAGAGGATCTTCTTCAATGTCGACAAACCTTAACATGATGCCATAAAATGCACCCTTTGTGCAGAACCTGGGGATACGTATCTCAAAGACATCAGGCTCCTGTTGATCCCTAAAGTACAAACAATTCTGAAAAGGTCCCTAATGTCTTTCTACTACACCTATACAAAGCCAACTTGAGTAGCTGCATGTGATATACAGAATCTTAAATCATTATAGATCTTTATTAAATAGCTTTGCCAACACTGTTGTAGACTTAACACTTGCCCCTTTTACTAGTTTGACCTTCCCACATATATATAGTTTATATATATATATATATATATATATATATATATATATATATATGTGCTCCTTTGAAAAAAAATTCTTTCTATGAGAACAGAAGATTAAAATTACAAACAAGGAGCCCTTAAGTTAGAAACTTTGGTCATCAAAGCACCAAAAGTAATACATTTTATAAATTGATGTTCTTGGAAGAAATGTTCATTTTGGGGGTGTTGAGTTCCCTGATTCCCTCTAACAACTGAACTAGAAATTATACATAAGAGGGTTATTAAGAAATTAATATGCTAAAAAGGAATTAAAATATATTCAATATGATTGTAGTACATACAGAAAAACAGAAATATATATCTGGTATTAAAATAGGTGACTTCCAAACAAGTAGAAATAAATGAACTGTTGAAATTCTATACTAAAACTTAAATGAAATTTTTTATTTATTCATTTAGGTTAACTTGTTTGGTAATCACATACAAATTAATTAGCATTTCAAATGCCTCCTCAGTTGATCTAATGTTTTTGTTTCTTTGTATTTCTTGAAAATATTATAACAAATTAATTATAGCACATGTATTTATTACATGATTAGTGCCTTCAAGATGAGAGACACTCTGCACAAATAATTTTACAAAGGAGAAAGGAAATCACCTTTGATTACAGATCACTCTTCTCAGTAAAGGAATAACAATGTTGAAGGTACTTATCAAGATTCATGCAGCTGGGTTCTTCCCTATTTGTGTGACAGAAATCATTGCCCCCTTAGAGGACAGGAAGCAAGAGAGTCCATCAGGGGTGGCCTGTCTCAAAAGCAGATGCTCCCCATACAGTCACACTCAAAAAAGATGTGCACAGAAAGTGTGAGGCTATTGATTGGAATCTGGGTTAGGAAAATGGTTTCTTTAGGACTCTGTGTAACAATTAAATGGGGTGATTTCATCAGATCAGGAAGTAGCAGAGGGGGTGGTGGGTGCAGTGGGCTATTTCTATACATAATCAGATTAAAAGAGATCTGCTCCTAAACCTTGGTTGTCTTTTGGTAGAGTTTATAGACTTTGGTGTGAGACATCTCTCAGGGTCTAAACCAGGTGAGGTTTTGGGTGAATTACTTAACTTCTTAACCTCAATGCTTCTTATCTTTATATTTGAGTTAGTAATGTCTTTCTCTGAGTATTATTGAGAAAACTCAGTGATGCATGTAAAGTGTCAAGAGAAATGGAATGCATTCATTTTCCTCACTTATTACCTCAAAGTAACTTAGTACATTGATTATTTTTCCGATAATGAATGACAAATAAGCTCTTCATTATTAAACTTCCATTAGACAACTCTTACAAACAAATCTGTGGACTAGTTAAGAGATACAGGAAAACATGATAAGACATAAATGCTTCCCATACTTGAAGACGTGGATTTAAAAGCATATGAGTGATTACCTAAAATAATGAGAATATGAACAATAAATAACCTTGGATCTATTTACCAGTACATGTGTTATGTGAACTATACCCTATCTTTTAGTAGACAACATAGGTCCTTATATTTTTAAATTTCACAATTCTTATCCTTATACAGATGAGAGCACTGGAACCGTGGCAAGTGAGAGTAATTCAAGTAATATATTCAGGGTCATCTGCAAGCATTCATGTAAATGAATCCTGGGCTGATGCTTATTGCAACCAAGAGAAGAGCAGAGATCTGAAAAATATTCTTTCACAAATTTAGGCAGAAAATTGCAGATTGGAGCCTCACATGGTTTCTAAAATCCTCACCAGCCTCTGGCTCCCAGAAATAGAGCTATTTCCCTTGAAAAATCCCTTACTGTGGCCCAGTGATATCAATAAATGGTGAGGCTAGTCCCGTGTATATGCTTGATTTGACAGATAGCAGCTCAGCAGTGGGTATCAGTAAGTGAAAACAGCCTGGAATACTTTTGGAAGAGCAGACTATATTTTGGTTTCAGTAGGACTTCCCCAGCCTTTAGGAGTGTCACTGGATAAAAACATCAAGTTTGCTCCACCTGGTAAGGATGAAGCTCACATCCCAAGTATTGTTTTGAGAGGTTGCACACAGTAAAATATTTAGTAGAATTACTTCGTGCGGGGGAACTTTTTTCTACCAAGGGTCATTTGGATATTTATAATATCATCTATGGCATACATTTAACAGGCCATGGGTAATTGACAAAAGCATATGTGTATGTTTCATCATCCGATAGGGGCAGGACTACATAATTTCAAGGTTTTTATATGTTTAGGGGCCTTGTTCCCCAGCCCTGACTAAGGGAAGGAGTAGACTTTGTTTCTGGGAGAAGAGCAGGCTACTTACTTGTATTGCAAGAATCATGGCATTGTTTTCAATACAGTTCTTTTTCTCTGCTTATAAATTCAGTACTAAATTTTGTAAAGAGCACCCTCTTTCTGGGCACTGAGTCACTAGCATATCTTTGTATTGTAACCCCAAATAAGCCCTCATGCTTCTTTTGTAGGTATGTCAAAACAGTCACTTGCTTTCCTCCATGTAAGTCTTCAGTGATGTAGAGTTGCCTTCAGAGGCTTTTCTGCTTCAGGATCAACTGCCTTCACAAACTTCTGCCTAAGAAGATCCTGGCTTGTCCCTGGGTCTTCAGGGTCTTACCAGTGCTTCCCTGGTCTGTTGCTCTGCCATGTAACAATTGTAACTGACACTCATCATGTGCTTGAGTCTCATCATGTTTGTTAACTAACATATATCAGCTAGGATTGCCTTTTGCTGCATTTTTTGACATGAATTTCTAGATTTTTATTAAGGATGCCCTATTTAAGTAGATTTTGATCTGGTTAGTACTTGAATGGAAGGAAAAATCTAAATCTATATATGTCTAGGAACTATCATCTTATGACCTTGAACTGATTTACCACATTTTCTAAATTATTTCAGATTTTTATTTAATTTTTTTTCAATTGTGAAGTTCATACATGGCCTCATATTTTATTTTAAGCAGTATATATGTTGGGTGCATGAGACAACTGATTTCTGGAGTGTCATTCAACTCATTGATTACATTTTTTATTTTAAAAATTCTTTTTTTATTGAATCACCATGACATGCACGGTTGCAAAGTTGTTCATGATTGAATCTCAGTCAAACAACTTCCCAACACCCATTCCTTCACCAGTGAACACTTCCCATCGCCAATTTCTTCAGTTTCCCTCCCTCCCTCCTCCTTCTATGCAGTCACACAGCCTTCATCTATGGCAGGTATTTTTCTACTCTCTCTTTCTCTCTCTTATTTTCCTTTCAGACTGTTGCAGGACACCTATCTCTATCACTATCACTATCTTCCCGTTAATCATCTAATTGCTAGAGCGGGCACCAGTAATATCTCCATATGTCCTGTCTCATGCTAGTAGAACCCAAAGGATTCCGCTTGCTCCAGGAACATAAAGAGCCTCAAACCATTATATTAGGTCACGGGAATGACCTAATATAAATGTTACTGGTATTTGGCATAGCAAATACTACACAAGTAGCTTGCCAGGCTTGCCTTCGCGGGTGGCATACTGTTGTAGACACCTCTAAATAAAGCGTTTATTGATAAACTGCCGGCTGCTAGCGGCCACGCAAGGCAGGCTGTGATTCTCTGGTCTGCTGGGTGGAGTTGGACGAGAGGGAAGTCCGGATGTGGAAAATGGCGGGCCCCATGGAGTAGGGGGTGGTCTGGCTTGTTGTGAGGCTCAACTGGGGTGGCAGGCCAGTGCTAGAACCCGCCATGCCTCCCGGGTGCCTCCACGAGCAGCTGGGCACAGGGAGAGCAAGTAGCAGCTCTGCCCCATGTCTGAGAGTCTCTGGTTCAGCGTACCTGGGCCGGATTGAAAAAAAAACTGCTGTAGGGTACCTAAAAAACTAAAAGTCTCTGGATTGCCTCCTGCAGGTCACTTCGTAGATAGGGGGTGTAGTTTAAATGTGGCAGTTTATCTGACCATGTATTCTGTACTGGCTGGTATAAATATTCTCTCATGCTACCACAATCATCGTGGGACTAGCTAGATCTTACCAGCATATTTGCCTGGCTACGTTGGATCTCTAAGTAATTAGACCAGAAAGAAATGCTGTTTGCCTCCAAGCAAGCAAGCATGGCTCCCCTGATAACTCAAAGACAACTAAACCGTGAAGTAGACGAGACTCTTGTGAAGGCTTGGAGAAATATTTAACTGGCATTAGTATTAGTCTTTGGTACAGAGACATGCCATCTCAGAAACCCCCTTCTCTACCTTATAAAGGCATTTCAAGGCAGATCTTGGCTCAAAACATTAACATATAATAGGGCCTAGGTGGGGTGCTGGGAGAAATTACCTGAGAGCATTTGACCCTCCCTTCTTCCCATAATAGTGGGAGGTCTGAGTTGCAGGGGTAGAAAACTAGACTGCTTCCTCTCTTGCTCTCTCTTTTATGGGGCTCTTTTTGGGGGCTCGCACTCTTCTTGGGAGTTGTCTTTGTCTCCTCTTTACAGGGCCTTAACAAGTGGTTGCCGCCATCTTGGCCTACACGTGGCTGGGGTTTTAGCTGAGAATCCTAATTGCTGATTTGTATGCCTGAACCTGTGATAAGTAAAGCATTTTAAACCTGTGCGGATTCCTGAGTTTTCATCCATTCCCTGTCGCTTAAGGTAGAAGGAAACTCGCTCCACGGCACTTTCGGGAACCCCAGCAGCTTCCCGACATCAGACACTATGGTTTCCAATTCTGTTAATTAAAGGGCATTATGCATACACTTTAAATCCTTTCAGCACTCAGTTTTTGTCCAGCATGATCATTTGCCAACTATCACTAGCATAGTGGCTCCTTCTCTGTCCTAAATGTATTCCCTCTTCCCCCTTCGTAGTCCGCTCCCTACCATAGACCCGCTCTTCTGGACCTTGTTTCTACTGTTTTTTGGTATTATTCTCACAGTCTGTTTTATTTTTAATATATATTTTAATATATTTATTTCTAATATCTATATAATCCTACAAATTAGTGCAAAAATTCTACATTTGTCCCTCTCCCTCTGCCTTAAACTTCTGAAGACTTTCATTATAGTCACAACTTAATAGCCAATATTTCACATTCTTAGAGCTTCTTGCCCTGTAACAAGTAGTTGATTAATAAACACCAAGAAGACCAGGGATGAAGATTCTCAGAGCCTCCGAAAGACCAACAGTGTTTGGTCATCCCAGTATTTCTTAACCATGATTATTCCTATATTCCTACTTATGGTTTTCAGATATTCTGCCCAAGCTATTTTCATTCTACTTATTTAGTTTCCAACTAACTCCCACTCTAAGTACTGTCGTGTATACCCAGAGTATACAAGATATTGTCTGAACAATATCAGGCAGATACAATGTTCTAAAGCAGATTTCTTTTCATTGCTGTCTTTAACTTGTTATAAGGGACAAATGACTTCTGCCAAATTTTCTGGGCAGACTCATGGGAACATCAGTATATATGTAGGCATATGTATATTCATGTATTTGTGCATATGTGTATGTGTGTGAGAGTATGTACACTGGACACCAGAAAGCCAGAATTCCCCTGCTAGGCAGGGCTCCTCCCATCCTTCTTTTCATAGCTAATTTAGTTAAGTGTTTAAACAATGTGAATTTGGCAGCTCTCTCTGTTAAAGCTGGGAGATTGTGGACAGCTGCCGCCAAGCTACCAGCCGTCTAATGCAACCTCCACCAGCTTTCCTGAAATAGAAAGGCCCCCTTCCGTGCATGCTTCCCTGAGTTACCCTGGGGGAAGGATACTCCGTTTCCTACGCCCAAACCACTTTATTTATTACCACTTAATGAATCCATATTTGGAAAAAATTATGCCACTATGTGGAATGAAATCATACAGAGTTAAATAACCGAAGTGTTTAAATTCAAAGGAGTTCTCCATGAGTTTGTGTGTAATAGCAGCAGACTCTGACTTCTCAGATGAAGTATATGAACTCAACTCCGTATTTGGATGGTCAAGGGGACTCCAGTAAAACTGGGGCTCCAGCAATCTCATTCCAACAACCTCAGGCACCTCAATGACTAAGGGCTTGTTTTAGAACCATTTTTCTTGGTGAAATTTAACTGACTTGAAGAAGGATAAGCAGGGAGTTCAACTTTTTAAGGCTAGTCACAATAGATCCGGAGGTTATAATAAAGCCATGGAGCATATTGGTATTTGTAAGATTTTAATTCTTTTCAGCTTATTAGAAATAATATTTTTACCTTGCACCAGGTAACTGTCTTTTAAAAGAGAGAAAGCTGGTGAACTCTTGACTTTGCATTCTGCTGATAGCTGTGCAGACTGTCAAATATTTCCCCACTTACTGTAGGATGACTGTCATGTGTAATGTTTTGGCAATTTCAGCCAAAACACACAATTTACCTCAATTAATGATGTTTATTATTTAAGATATATGAAATAATAATAAAACTATCTTTTAATAAAACTATCTTAGGTTAGTTTTGCTTGTAAATTACTTTGTAATTACCCAGTAAGGTTCACACATGGTCCTGCAATGTTTCTCAGAATGAGACTCCCCTATCCAGTTATGCAGTTTCTAACTTGAGCATCGCAAACTTCAAACTAGGATTTGCTTTTTTAAAAGTGTAGCCCTCTTAATGTCATTCATGCTCCTCCCATGACAGTAGCACCCCTCAAGCCTTGTGCCTAGTGGATACTGAGGCTAGAGTGGGGATCTAAAAAATGTCTCTGACTTCATTTTGCAACTGGAAATTACATCAGACATCACACCAGTTTTCTGATTCCATAATTCTCTGAGAGGCAACAGTTTTCAACTAGACAAAGAAACAGTTTTTTAAAAATATATTTTATTATACCATCATGAGATAAACAATTACAAAAATGTTCATGTTTGGGTTTCAGCCATACAGTGTTCCAGCACCCATCCCTCCACCAGTGCCCATTTCTCATCACCAATGTTCCCGATTCCCTTCCTCCTCCTCTAGCCTGCCTCCATGGCAGGCTCTTTATCTCTTTTCTCTCTTGCTCTTTCTCTCTCTCTCTTCCTTCTCCTACACATTGTGGATTGTAATATACATACTTAGAGGTTATCATGTGTATCTTTTTCCTGTATTTAATGCTTTGTTCTATGTGATAATAGCACTTTCGACAATTATTGGCACACTGTTCCATTCTCTGTCTTACCTAACCTCTGCTCCCACTCGTTTGTGGTAATTTCCACCTTTGACAAGACCTCCTGATTCACCTGATCTTGGATATTGGTATCATAATATGTATATGTATATATATATATATGTATATATTATACATGTACATATATTTATGTCATGCAAATAAATGCAGTCATTCTATATCTGTCTCTCTCCTTCTGGATAATTTCAACCAACATGATCCTCTCCATGACCATCCATTTATAGGCAAATTATAGAAACAGTTTTGAAGCAAGCAATTGTACATTCACAACTGACTAAATAACTTTCCAAGCTTTCTCTTCCATGTTTTTTTTAACTTATTTTGAATTCTTGGAATTGATATCTCCTAAATTCTTTATCTCTCTGAATTGGACTCTGAAGAATTAAGTGTTCACTGCAAGCTCTAGATCAAAATTTATTCTACTTTCTTTATCTTCATTATTATATAGTATTTTTCTTTAATATTTTATTTTCTTTTTGTTGATTGGGAGCCACACCTAGGGGCGGTCAGGGTTACTCCTGCATCTGTGCTCAGGGATCATTTCTGGCAATGCTTGGGGACCATATGCGTTGTTAGTAATCATGCTGAAGTGAGCTGTATGCAAAGCAAGTACTTTCTATTTTTTTTTTTTTTTTTTTTTGCTTTTTTGGGTCACACCAGCGATGCTCAGGAGTTACTCCTGGTGGTGCACTCAGGAATTACTCCTGGCGGTGCTCGGGGACCATATGGGATGCCGGGATAGAACCCGGCCGGCATGGGCCGGCTGTGTGCAAGGCATAGCCCTACCCGCTGGGCTATCACCCGGCCCCAAGGCAAGTACTTTCATCTTTGGATCTTTGTACTACCTATTGGTCCCCAGATCTTTATTTTATGATGTTGCCTATCAGCCAGGATGGAATCTCTCAGCATGACAGTACCAAAAATTAGCAACTTAAAATTAATTTTAATATCTCATTTATATGGGTTTTCACTAATCTTGATTCTTCACTGAACAGACATAAACATAATTTAAACATTTTTTTTCAGAAGACTCACATGAAGTGCACATGTGGTGTCATATATATGAGATAAGACTACTTGGGAGAGGGTTGGAGACATAGTACAGTAGGTAGTATGTTAACCTTGTACAATTGGAGCTGAAAATGGTTTGATAGCCATCATCCCACTGGTTCCCCTGGGCATTGCCAGGAGCAATTTTTGAGTGTACAACAAGGAATAACCCCTGAGCATCACTGGGTGTAATTAAAAAAACAATCTCCCAAAAATAGTCTACTTTACTCAAAATATGAATAGTATCTTGGTATAGACGCTCAGTATGTTTGGCATGTAAATAAAAATACAGAAACCAGATGTAATTATATTTTAATTTAAAATGAATAGTAGCTTCTTGGTATAAGAGTACCATCAATCTTCCTGGATTTATCACATTTTATCTAGAAATCCCATTTGATTCATAATCATTTTATTCATAATTATATAAAATTATTATTGTCTTCATGTTGCAATATTTATGTGGAAGGAGTGTATATCTGCTTTATACATCACTAAGTTTGTTTCTATTTTGGATACTAAGTTATCAGCACAAATTTCAGTTTTATAAACTTAATGCTAAGGAATTTGTATTTTATTAATATAATATTGGGAAATTCAAATTTTAATTCTGATTTCCCCAATTAGTTTCTTAATGATGACTCTAGTTATTTTTCTAAATTTTTAAATTTTATGTATTAAATATATGTCATATACTTTATATACTCTGCAATTACTATTTTTAGAACCTTTTGGGTTATACCCAGCTGTTCTCAGGATTTACATCTAGCTCTGTGCTCAGAATTTACTCCTTGTAGTTCTTAGGGGACCATATATGGTACTGGAAATTAAGCATAGGCAATATAGCAAATAATTTGTCTGCAATATTATCTATCTGATCCCTCCCATTATTTTTTTGTAACTTTTTCTTTTGAATCTTGGGTGTCAAAGTCAATTTATAATTTATCAGTCATGCTTTCTATAAACTCTATATTATTGTTTATTCCCTCAAATTGTAATGAACATTATATATATTTATATGTGTTTTTATGTAATATCACTAAAATAACATCACTTTTTATTTAGATTTTTGGTTAAACATTTTATATAAGAAAATTCATTTTTTTTAATGCTTGTGAACTTAGTTTGAGAACTTTAGTTTAGAAAAATGGAAAAACCTATATATATTTCCACTTGGAGCAATTACTATGGAAACAAATATACAATTTTTCCTGCTCTAGGAGTTAGGACTTAGGTACTTCTGTTAGCTCATAGCAACACACTCTGGACAAACATTCCCCAGTTTATAACTTTTCTTATGTAAAGTGTCTTGAAAGTTAGTATTTAATTACTCAAGTATACTAAATTTTATTCTCTCTGCATTCATCTGTTGTCTCAATCAAATATTCAGGCTTGGCAGTATAAGCTATGAATGTCTATTTTCTCCTCCAGTTCTGAATGCAGGAAGTCTAAGAATTGGGTGCCTAAAATTTCAGCTTCCATTGGTCCTCTTTTCTTAACTTGTAACTAGCTGTCATTTGCTCATGGACTCCCATAACATTCTTCTGTAAAAATTTGGTGAGAGACTGAGATCTCCAGTCTCTTTTCTTATTATAACACCACCAGCCTCATGATATTAGGACCACATTCTTGTGCCCTTATGATCTAATTTAACTTTTATTATCTTCTTAAAAGCACTGACTGCAAGTGAGGTCACTGGGGATTAGGACTCTAACATATGAATTTGGTGTTAATATTGACAGCAGCCTCTACAGAGAACAGTCTGGAAACTTGTCAAAAAAGTAAAACTAGAACTTCCTTATGATCCAGAAGTTTCACTTACTGTCAGATATCTCAAACATATGAACATTACAAAAAGATACATGCATGACTATGTTGCAACACTAAGTAAAATAATGGTATATGAAAGCAGCCAAATGTCCAACAACAGAAGAATGGAACAAAGGTTGTGGGACATATACAAAAAATAACACTGTGCAGCAATAAGAAAAGACAGAATCATTTAGTTTACTTTAATTTTTCATGGAGGGTATCATGTTAAGTTAAATAAATCAGAGGTAGACGAATAAATACCAGATGATCTCACTCATCAGTGGCTTATACAGAAAAAAAAAGGAATTGATAGCATTGAATGATGACAAGCACTTAGCCTTGAGTTACAAAACTGAGATTAGGCATGGGGTAATAGAGTGAGAATGAAAAAAATAGACTAGAAGTAACATAAAGAAATTTCTGAAGGGTTTTAGGCGCTATCGTGATAGCGAGTTGTGGTAATTTCATATCAAAATCATAAATGCTAATCTTATCACAAACATGTTGCTTAAATTATATAATTATTATTATTATTATTATTATAAAGATTGAACCAAGTGGAAAGGAACCAGAGGAGAAGGAAGCTTCCTAGTTGCCCTATCTACTGGGCATAATTCCATGGGCATAATTACATCAAAATAGCACCGGGTAATAAAGATTCAAAATTTTTATTCCACTTCGTTAACATATATAGTTTTCTCTTTATAGTTCTCTCTTCAAATTTCATGGAAGAAATGCCTTTTTGGAAGTCTGCTAGAAGCAGACTTCTCAAAATTTTATTCTCTTACAAAAATTCTCAAAATTTCAAAATTTTTAAAATTCTCAAAATTTCATATCTCTTACAAAAAACTATTTAATAGAAAAATATTTTCTCATATCCTTAAAATGTTCCTTTTTCTAAACTGTGCTATCTTTTCATTTGGTTATTTTTTTCTCTGCATGATCATCATTATAATGGGAATATTATATTTATTTGAAACCTCTAGTTGCAATCCTAGCAGACTTGTCCAACCCAGGGTAAGACAAAGGAAGCATGAAGAGAGATTTGCCAAAGTTTTATAAGTTGATAGGAAAAATTTGGAAGATAAGAAGCAAGACATTCTGAGCTGGCCATGCAAATATAAAGAATTTTCAGCATCGCTTTTCTAGTTTACTCCTAAGTTATGGAAGATATAGACGTTTCCTAGGAAGGTACCCTGATTCTTTGCTATCATTTAAGTGTTACTCCTTTGCTTGATCTATTTTCACAGTCCATTCCAATAGTCATCTGAGACTAGTACTGCATTTTGTGAATGTTATAATTTATATCTACTAAATTTCTAGTTTTCCTACCATCCCCACCACCACAACCACCACCACCTCCTAAAATAGTAACAATACACAACCAAGAAAATCTAAATCATTGAAAGAATCTCTTTCAGACTCTCCTCCAAGTACTTCCCAGGTAAGGCAAGTTTCCTTTACATGTAAAAAATTAAATATATTCACAGTTCAAATTTTCAAAAACATCTTCTCCTTATTTGGGATGCAAGGTTCTCATCCTCCCTAGCGTCTACAGCTGAATCCCATTTTCCTATGTTTGCATAGTAACTAAACATGCTAGCATGAAAATTTCTTAGGATGATTTCTCATATTTCACAGTGCATATACTTTGCTGAATTTTTTGTCCTGGAACTAAAAGAGTCCACTTTTCTTTTCTTTGGAACAAATGGCACCTAAAATGCTGTGTAAACCATATTTTAATTTGGAAGCTATTCCATGGAATATATTGTCCAATTTAACAATGAGTTCCATTGTCAAATTTATTTTCAATACAAAGAACAGCCATAGATTATAAAAACCTACAAGTGTGTCAGTGTTCTTTCTATAGGTTTCTGTAGGGTGTTTTGCAGATAACAGTTTGTGGAGGAAGCAATCATGGCTTCATTCCATGATAGGCTAGTTGCCAGGAAATACTAAATCAAGTGGCAATAGAGTCCCTAAAGAAAGTTGTTCCTGATTTATGATGATAGTTCCAACAATACTGCTGAACTTTTTACACATTGAAGTGGCCACTGAGTTATGTTTTACATTATATCAGAGAGCAGTCAGCTTGCCAGATCCAACATTGAAGCTGGAATGCAAAAGAGCTCCATTATGTTAACTCCCAAAGTCTTGGAAAAACTATTTTTCCCCAAATGTTTGTTTTTCTCCTCCACATCTCACACCCTGAATCTATGGCAGTGGTCAAATAAAAACAAACACCATAGAAAACTGTACATTCTGAGATTGAGATGGGGTTTGAAGGGGGCAAGCAAAGATGATAGAAATGGAGATAGGAGGAAAGGAGAAAAAACGGTGACTGACCAAAGAACAGATAAAGCATTTGCATTATGTTTCAGAATACACTTCGATTTCATAAGAAAAGTTGAACAGATTTACTTTCTAACTATTTGTGTTGCTGACACACTCAACAGAATGTGAGAATTCTTGTCACTGTATCACTGTCTTCCCGTTCATCATCGATTTCCTCGAGCGGGCCCCAGTAACATCTCCATATGTCCTGTCTCATGCAAGTAGAGCCCAAGGGCACCTGCTTGCTCCAGGAACATAAAGAGCCTCAAACCATTCCATCATGTCATGGGAATAAGGTCTATAATTGTTACTTGTATCTGGGTGTGTTTTTGTATATGTATGTATGAGGGAGAGAGAGGGAGGGAGGGAGTGAGAGAGAGGCATTGACAGAGCGCTATGCAGGTAAGATGCATATGTGTTAATTTTTTGTGCATTCTTACATGTTTCTTCAAGAAATTTAAGAACGGGTAGAACAGTATTGCTCAATATGAGTATACTAGAAGAAGCTACTATGTTTTTTTAAAATTGTCTAGTAAAAGGAGCAAAATGAAAATGTTTAGTAGAATTTATTTTACTTAATTTATACAAGAGTTCATGAGTTCAACATATAAAATACAGAATTGTGCTTATTATGAGATTTACTACATTTTTTGTTCAGCCACTTTATTTAACCTGGTGTGGTGGATATTTATAGTCATAGCACATCATCCTATGGTTTAGTCATATTTCTCAATGTCGATAAACACATGTGGTAATATGTGGGCTTTGAAGTCTGTTCAACATGAGTTTAACATACTTCTTTTTAAAGTTTTTTTATTATAACACCATGAGATATACAATTACAAAGATGTTCATGATTGGGTTTCAGTCATACAGTATTCCAGCACCTATCCCTCCACTGGTGCCCATTTCCCACCACCAATGTCCCCAAATTTCATCCCCCTCCTACAACCTACCTCTATAGCAGGCACTTTTCCTTTTCCTCTCTTTTTCTTCTTTCTTTCTCTCTCTCTCTCCCTTTCCCCTCCCTCTCTTTCTCCCCGTTCTCTTACAAATTGTGGCTTGCCATACATACATTTAGGGGTTATCATGTTTATCCCTTTGCCTATACTCAATGTTCAATTCTAATCTGGCATTACCACCATTTTCAGTAAGCTTAACTTAGTTCTAATTCAATTACCTCTTCTCTATACATTGTCTCCCCTAAATTTGAAGTTCTCCCTTCCTTTGGAACCCTGCATGCCATTTAACTTCTTCAAGAATGTTGCATGATGCTTTGCTCTTTCAGATCATCCACCAGCCTTCCTTACTTATGATCTCAAGTCAACCTTTTAATTTAATCACCAGAAACTGAAAAATACATACATAAGCACTCTGATATTTCAACACTGCATTTGAATTTCCATGAAATAATGATTCTCCTTTCTCTTTGCTGTCTCTTTGCAACCTTTGTCTTACTATCATTTCTCTACAAATGTTTTCTTTCCCTCCCAAGTTTTCTATTGTAAATTAAGTAAGATGTTGGTGGAAACATCTCTTGGTATTCCCTGTGTTCTTTTCTGGGATACATACTCGCTGTTATTAGCATTGCAGCAGAAAAACTGAAACTGACACCTTAAGTATCCTCCAATCATTCTTAAAGATCTGAAAAGGTTAGGACTACCCACATCCAGATGGAAGGAGATAGGTAGTAACTGAAGTGTTCTACAAAACAGGAATAACCTAAGATATTTAAACTTGTTTTAAAAATCTGGTAAGAAAAATTCAAAATAAAACTGGACCAATAAACTGAAACAAAAAGCCAAAAAAAATATCTGTTTGGGGTTTCTGAGGATAGATCTGTAAATTCAAATCCACAACCTTAACATTAAGTCTCTGAAGAAGTTGTCTCCAAGTTTTCCCTTTTTGATGTATTTATCCACTTGCTAACTTTAGATTTTTAGTATCCGGCTCATTAGCATCATCAAAATTTTGTCTGAAACCACATCTCTGATCTTACATCCAATTTCCTGACTTTATTATTCCTTGTTGCGTAATTGTGATGCTCCTACATTCCTTTAATACGTGGGGTTTCCGATAGGGTAAAAAGCAACATAGAAATTGGCATCATGTGACATTTATCTCTGAACCTATAATAATCACTGACTTTCACCACCGCCCATGGCTTTAGGCACACCACTATAGCTTTAAAACCATCAGCAGGACAAACAGGCTGCACATACTGCTATATTAGCTGTAGCTAACTGACTGACAGCTGGAGGCAAACTTGGAAACCTTCATTGGGTCCAGAGGTTCTGTTGGAGCCCTGCTGAACTCTGAAAGTATGCCTACTCCATCTGCTTTGCATTGTTTCTGAGTTTCTGTGTTGCAAACCTATTTTACCTACTGGGATCAGAGTCTCATTAAAAGCTCAAGTAGAAACATGCCTTGTTTATCCCTGTCCCCTCATCTTAGTAAGAAGTTAAAATCTGCTCTATACTTCCATCAAGTCACTTTAACAGATCAGGAAAAACAAGAATCTATTTACTTTCCAATTCCACCTGCATTTACTGGAAACTTTTGCTATTGCCCAACTTCTAGAACAGATGTCCCTTGGAAAATGACCCTTACTTGGATCTTGCATTTGACACACCTAGACTGTTTCCTCTTCCTCCTGACGGAAGCTCTAGCACAGATCCATGCCAGATAATGGCCTTTTATGCCCCCTGGCTCCCTTCTCCTTAGAGGCAATAAATTAAAGTAATGAGAGGATCACTTGAATCTCAGAAATATGGATTTGATATCAGCCCTAAAATTAAATAATTATTTTAATCTGAGGCAAATTATGCTTTGTCTGAGTTTTAATTATTTTCAATCCTTAAGGCTCACTCAGTCCTATTGTTTAAGGTTACTGGGAACATTAAAGAAAATAAGATGAAAATTATAGTTAACACATTGCCCATGTTGAAACCACCAATGCCTACTGCGTTATCTATCCCAACCTGGTGTTTTGGATCCCATTTGTTTCCATCCATAGTCTGGATTCTACATATAAGTTATTTTACATTGGTCTCTCCTAGAATAATAGAACCCCTTCAAAACTCTCCTTCCAACTTCTCTACTTGTGGTCAAACTTCTCTGGCATTTTGCAGAGTTTCTCATTTCTATTCTGAAAAGCTTCATTCTGTGATTTGCTTGTCTAGGAAGAGGATTTGGAATCAGTTATCAGAAGGGACAGAAATAGATGAGAAAATTCTTGGACAACTTATGAAAATCATTTTTATAAATATAATTACAGAGGGTATCATTACACTTGTCATTTGTTTTTTTAGGTATATCTTAATAGGTTTGATAATATTTGAAAGTCAATCACAACTAAGTTATCTAATAAGAGCAACTTTTAAATAATTCTCTTGTTTCTGCTTCAAGTTCATTTTAGATCTCAGTCTTCTTTCATTATATATTTCATTATTTTCTTTATCCTATAATTAATCATAGCATCTGAGTCACCTGTGTACCTGGTCAATTTTTACTTTTTTTTTTTGGCTTTTGGGGGTCATATCTGGTGATAATACAGAGCCCTAGCAATTTTATTCTACATCCCTCTGTTCCATTGAGGTATCTGTGATGATTTACCAGCCCACAGTATCACACACACATAGTAGATAATTTACAACCTAATTTAGCTCAGCAAACTGAATTTATGATGAATGTCTCTGATAGCAATGATAGAAATAAAATGTTCTGCTTTAGCATAAGACTTTTCGTACTTACTAATAAGCATTTCATATTTATTATTTCACCTAATTCTCATAACTAGCCTATGAAATAGGTACTATATTTAACCCTCAGTTTACCGATAAAACTCGGAATTTTAAAAGGTTTTATAACTTGCCAGAGTGAAAAGCAAATGAAAAGAACATGATAGAGTCAGCCAGTCCGTTAGATAAAGAGCCCTGCTGGAGAAGGCTTTTCCACTATGCTGGTCTCTGAGGAAATGCCAACCTGACAGGGTGAAGACAGAAGCTCTCTCCAAGCTCACAGTGACATGATTCCCAGGAGGTTTTTGTTTAGGTTATAAACTGAAGGAATTTAGAAAAGGTTTGGGAACATTTACAAATATTTGAAGTTTTCCTTTCACAGAGTATATATATATACATATAGATATTTCTCTTACAATGTGATAACATTTCCATTGAGACACCAGGACAAAAATATTTTTTATTTTGTAATAGCACCACGATTATTTCTTTTTTTAACCACCACTTTGTTTTGTTTTTCTTAATTTTTTATTATACCACCATGAGGCATATAGAATTACAAAGATGTTCATATTTGGGTTTCTTCATAAGTGTTCCAGCACCTATCCCTCCACCAGTGTCCATTTCCCACAACCAATGTCCCTTGATTCCCTCCCTCTCTCCCCCAACCTACCTCTATGGCAAGCACTATATGTCCTTCTTCTCCTTCTCTCTCTCCCCCCCCACACCCCCCCACCCTCCTTTCTCTCTTTCTTTCTTTCTTTTTTTCTTTCTTTCTTTCCTTTCTTTCTCTCTTTCTTTCTTTCTTTCTTTCTTTCTTTCTTTCTTCCTTCTTTCCTTTCTTTCTTTCTTTCTTTCTTTCTTTCTTTCTTTCTTTCTTTCTTTCTTTCTTCCTTCCTTCCTCCTCCCTTCCCTTTCTTTCTTTCTTTCTTTCTTTCTTTCTTTCTTTCTTTCTTTCTTTCTTTCTTTTCTTTCTTTCTTTCTTTCTTTCTTTCTTTCTTTCTTTTCTTTCTTTCTTTCTTTCTTTCTTTCTTTCTTTCTTTCTTTCTTTCTTTCTTTCTTTCTTTCTTTCTTTCTTTCTTTCTTTCTTCTTTCTCTCTTTACTTCTCTACAAATTGTGGCTTGCAATACATACATTTAGAGGTTATCATGTATATCCCCTTGCCTACCTTCAATGTTCAGTTCTAGGCTGGTATTATCATTTCCAAATTATGTATTTCATAAAAACTAAATTATAGTTGATGCAAAAGAAAATTTTTTATTCAGCAACTACAGTGTTATTTGGTTTTTATAAATAAACTCGAGTATTGTAACATTATTAGAGCTGTGAATGAAGTAATCCTCCAGCACACTTGTTTTGAGTTTTTTCAAAATTTTAAAGTTACATATTTTAACGTGTTAAAGAGCTCTGTGTTAATGTCTGAAAATTAAGTTGGACTGAAGGAAAGATTCAGGCAACTAGTGTTTACAAAGACTCACATGATTTCCGAAGAAATTTTTGATTTAAGATGAATGCCAGTAGTCCAAAATCTTAAGTCAACTCTTGGAAAAATAGTTTAGTTTTGTAGTTCTTTTTTTCTTCTTTTTTTTTTTCTTTTTGGGTCACACCCCGCAATGCTCGGGGGTTCCAGGCTCTTTGTCCAGGGATTAATTCTAGTGGTGCTAGGGGGAACATATGGATGCTGTGGATAGAACCGGGTTGGCCGCATGCAAGGCATATGCCCTACCTGCTGTGCTGTCACTCTGGCCCCTAGTTTTGTAGTTCGAATTCTCTCCCACACTTGTTATTTATTTTCACATACTGTTAAGATATATCTATGTACTTATAAATTTCTACTCTACTCTAGCATCAATTTTTTGTTGTTTGGTCCATACCAGACTGTGCTCAAGAGAGTAACTACTTGGCAGTACTCAAGGAACCTTCTGTGATGCCAGAGAACAAGCCCAGTTTGATTGCATACAGGGAAAAGAGCCTTGCCTGCTATCCTATCTCTCTCCTTACATCCACTTCTAATATTTGTTTTATCTTAACTTCCAATTTTTTAAATATAACTCATACCAAAATAAATACGTTTTGATCTAGGTGTCAAGAAAAAAATCAGTACATTACAATAAATTCTGCTTTGAATGACAAGTAAAGCATATCCAATGTCCAGAGTAAAGTTATACTTATGGGAATTTATTTTAGCCATGCACAGTAAAGGATTTACAGCATGTTATTCTTCTGGAATACGGGCTCCAGTGAAACAGCTTGGCCCCCTGAACATCCTCCACATGGGTAAACCCCATAAGAGTGTATGTGAGATCAGATGGAACTAATTCCCGAAGCAAATCCTAAGGTGAGCTCTTCCTGTGTTGTTGTCTTTATCTGCACCATGTTCCAGTCTTCATTCCCCAGAAATTTAGTCACATGGTCATATTATTCCAAATCAAACTGTCTACTAAACACATTTTCTGTTCAAAATAAGTCATAATGATGCCAGATCAAGCACCGCTGATGAAATAGCTCATCAATGTAGTCCATTCCCTCTTTTCTGAAGGTCTACACAAAGACCTAGACCCTCAAAATGCTCTCACTGTGATGACCTGCTGTGCACGCAAAATGTAATATTTATAAGGTACATGGTAAACTTTATCTTAAAGATGAGTTTGCTTATAATTTCAGTTGCTATCTACCCAAATAATAGATGTCTAAACAGGGAAAAATTTGACTTTGGAAATGTTTAACTTGACCCTGTCATCATCATTCAAGTGGCTAGCTATCAATTAAATCCTAAGAATAGGATTGAATAAATTTTTCAGTCATTTTTTTGTTTAGGTCTTGAGACTTTTCTGAAAACCATGCCCTACCCTCTGTTTTGTAATTCTAATTCATTATTCACAATCCTCAGATACCACCGACCCCTCACACTCACATATAGTAGAAAGTCAGTGTAAAACTAGCCATTTATTACTTGAAAATGCTTTGTAGCTCACAAAGTGTTATGAGAATATTTACCTATCATATGTGTATTTTTAGAATATAAATTAGGTTTACTAGTTCAGTTTTCCATGTGAAAATAAATGAACTAGCTCTTGAGAACCCTAATACGGAAATCACAACTTAGTCAAACTTGTAAAGGTTTGACAAAGATATGTGGAATTATCAATTTGAAATCACAAGCATGCTTCCAGATATAATCCTGGGATAATTGTAGGCCTAAGGTTGGAGACAAATATCCCAGTGTGGATTTACTGGAAAAGCTGGTAGGGTCCAGTGACAGAATGTGTATGGTTCCATTTCATTTCGCATGATGAATAACTTTCTGCTCATATGCCACCAAGAAGGTATCTGTGATTTACCAGAACTTATGAATTTTGGGTTTAGTATTATATAACTTACAAGCACCTAATTTGACTAATTTATAAGAGGACACTAAACTGCCCATTTTGAGTAAGGCTCTGAACTAAAACCGGGCCCACTGCAAGCTTAGGTATATGCAAATAAGGCCTGCCCCTCTGACAATGTGGCTGGTATGAGAGTACTTATTAAAAGACTGGAGAAATAAACCATACATAGTATAGAAGACTGGTCTCACTCACCATCACCCTTATTGATCCTCTTGTCAAAATTATGTTTTATGATACAGCAAGCTTAGATCTAATGCAAAGGGTGCAGAGTGACATGGGAGAAACTTCTCTTTATCTATTAAACACACAAAGAATAAAGTAAAATTCAAGTAGTAGATTTCATCCTGTTCTTTTCCAACCATAAATACCAGTGAACCAACAGGCTAACAATTGTAACAAAATGGAGAAGCTGGAAATAGTAGAGCAGTTACAATTCTATTCTGGTATCACATGGTCTATGAGCATTTCTAGGTGAAAATCAGGAGCCCCCAACACCTCTGGATGTGACCCTGGAGAATTCTGGACACCAGTGGAGTTTCCCGGGTTCTCGCTAGTACTTAATGGTCTGAGTAGCAGCACATTCCCTGACTCTTTCTTTGAGCCTCTGGCCAATTCCAATCACAAGAGAGCCCATGGGGAGGAGCACCACTGGGGAGTCCCCAGGTCCCTCAAAAAGCAGTAGTTGGTAAGAATATTATATCACATTTTATCTGATAAGCTTAAGATTCCTTATATAGAATGAAATCAGAGAGCTCTCTATAAAAGAGCTCTCTATAAAAACTCAAGTGATTTAGTATTATATCTCTTAATATGTTTATTGCCAGTGAAAATGGTGCAGAAGGTACAATAACTGCTAGATAGAAAAGGTGAGATAAAAAAAAACCCAAATCACAACTAAGTTTCTTTGGATAATAAAGTCAAAGGTCTGTCTTTTTAATTTATTAAATCTCACCAGATCACTAAATTAAGATGAGAGAAATCTAGAATAGGCATTGGGAAATTGCATGAATAATAGTCATTGTCACATAGCCAATGTGAATAGCAACTATAGATTTTTCTTTATATTTTAAAACTTGATATATCTAGAGATTGCACCCAGCCGCTGTGTTGGAATGTACTCTAACATACAAACTGCAGCCATACAAGATCAAATATGAATAGAATGAAGAGTAAATTGGAATGTGTACCTCGTGTGCATCTATCCAAATGTGTTAAGTCCCAGATGTATCTTATGACTCACAGGTTTCTTATGCCTCACATATCTCACTTGTTTCACATGCCACTATGCAGCATCCAATAGTCTTAGAGTTAAATATATCATTCAGCTAGAACCGGAAAACATCAGTAAAATATAACCTGAGTTTACTGTCCAACTGTTTTCATGGGAACCTGCTTCGTGCCCATGATGTTCAACTCATAAGCCTAAGAGAAATGACATTTTTTCATGGCATGCTTTTGAATAGTGTTTATTGTAAGCTAATATAGAAATGTTTTTCTTTTACACTGGGAACGGGGGAGAGTGGCAGGGATGAGGCACTTGCTCTATATGAAGCAAAATATGTTTTAATCCCTAGTATCACATATGACTGGAATACAGAGTCAGGGGGTAAGACCCAAACACAGTTTTGTGTGGCCCTCCCATTACAAAAAAAAGTTATCTTATATTTCTCTTCCATAGGGAAACTATGATATCTCTTCACAAGATTCTCTAAAGAATACCATTTAGAGCATAAACCAAGCAACCATTTTCCAGTAGCAATGACCTTGAAATCAATGGAGGAGGTTTTTCTCTATCAGTACTCATTCCCCTGACTCATACTCTTATCCACCTACCAAATAAGGTACTTTTATAGGCGTCTCATTCAGTTCCTTATTTCTTGGGAACCCAAGATGACACAGTACCCAAATCTAGCCATTAGTTTTGTTGCATGCTCATGTTCTGATTACTTTCTTATCTCCAAGCCTATCATTTTCCTAAATAATCAATATTCTAATCCATCCTTGAGTCTTTTTGATTTTTTTTAAATTTTTGTACTATACCCAGCACTGCTCAGGGGTTACTCCTGACTCTGCACTGAGGAATTTCTCCTGGTGATAGTCAGGACATCATAGGGATTGAGCCTGAATTGACTGCATGCAAGGAAAGCACCATACCTGCTCTCATCACTCTGTCCCCTGAGTTCCTATTTTTTTAATCAGCTCATTTTCAGCGACACATATCACATATCAGCTTCCATCCATTGCCTCTCCAGAACATTGTCATCACTGATTACTACTGTCCTCCTATGTTCAAGCTTTAGACATTCCACTATCTTTCTCAGTCTCTCATCCTTCAGTCTTCATATACAAGTACTCCCCTGCACCACTGTTAAAACATCATAAAGACTTTCTGAACTAGGAACTGATTTTTATAAATTATCTAGCAATCTTCTTTTGTCTTTTCTAAAATTCAATTAAGATTCCAGAGAATACTATTTTTATTACACTTGCCAATTTCTACAACTCCCTTATTTTTCCAAATCACTTTTTGAGAAATTCCCCCTCAGAATTAATGTATCTGTCTAAATTTATTTATGCTTATATCCCAGGTGCTAATAACCATCAGAGAAAAACCAAAAACCTGAGCAATTTGGTGTCATTATTATAACTGCCAACATTTATTGAAAGCTTAATCTTTGCCAGGCACTATTTAAAATGTATTACATAGATTATCTCACTCTGCTTCCTACATCAGCTGGAAAACTGCCCAGAAATCATGTTCCCAGGCCTCTGAAATTTACTCTCATCAAAACACTTTCTCTCCTGTTGCTCAGAGAAAATATAGGTCATCAATTAAGAACTCAGTAGACATTTTCCGTTACACTTCAGTAGCATTTAATAAAATTGATCCTTCCCTTCTAATCCGAATGTTCTTTTTGTCATTCTAAATGCCACATTCAGTTTCCCCCTACTTCTATGTCACTTTTTCACATAGCTATAATATTCCTTTTCCCAAGAATTTTTGCTTATTTATTCATTTAGAAAATCTTTAAGATACCACACTCCGATCTGAATCACTCTTTCTGGAAGTTTCTTATAACTTAATGCTGTGAGACACTGATTACAAGTTTCAGAAGATTACTTTCCTAAATTCAAAAAATACTTAACATTTGCACTTGAAACGACATAGTTTATATGAAAAAACAAAAACAAATTTCTCACACACACACTTTCTTCATCTCTATCATTATCTACTAAGCCTTCTAATTAATGTAGCCTATACCTTTGACTCCTCCTTCATAGTCTATTTCTAATTCTTCAACATCAAAAATTCCTATTCTTAAATGTCTCAGAGTTGTAACTTCTTTTCATACTTGCTACCATTTATGTTGCCTGAGCATCCACCATCTTTCACCTGCATGACTGCAATCAACTTCTAGTTATCTTCAGTTATAACAAAATTTAATTCGCTTCAAGAAACACAATTGCACAACCTGTCAATACATATTAACGCATGTTTTTAAGGTTGAGTCATCACTCATCAGTTCCATGGGAACAGTAGAGGACATATGACTTGCCCCCAACATATGACTTGCCATGTTGAAAGTTTGAATAACTATTAAATTGGTTAAATAATTAATCCATCAATTAAGAATAAGTTAATGTTATCTGTTTTAAATTTCAGTGGCTCACTCAATTTCCATATTTTGCTAACTTCTCATCTTAACATCCAGCACAGATTTGAAATGAAAATTATTAATTTGTTAAATTAGTATATACACCGCATTCACATAATTCTAATTTTTTGCCATATTTTGAACATTCTATGTAACATTATTTCAATGGATGCACGATAAAATATTTTGTGCTTTATAAAGAAATATAGCCAGTAATCTCTGCTTTGCTCTGTTTCAATAATTGTCTATTACAAAGAAAGTGAAGGTAAGAACTGAGTACCTTGAAACACAGCTTAGAAGCATGGATTCTGAAGATGTGTGTGCCTTAATTTAAGGGCTCTACTCTTAGGAAACTAGGATTCAGCAGTTTCTGTCTCTTCTATCTCCACTCAGGTATTCAAAATCCTGAAAGAGATGTATGATTGCCTTAGCTTGAATTAGGTTTATTTTCCCTTGAATTCACCATATATTGTCTAAAGAAGGATGGTTAGCTATGAGTCATATCCAACTGCAACCGTGTGTTAACAATTACTTTCTATACTCTTCAGATTCATACTTATTTTTAATCCTTAAAAAGTTAAAAAAGAAAACACACTATCTTCTCCTGCTACCTACTTTTAAGGAGAGCTTAATGAATACTTGCTTAATCAACTCACATCAAATTTCAGTGATGAAAATATCATGAATCTTTTCTCTTTAAATGTACTGGTCTTCAAAACACATAATCACGAGCTAGAACAAGCAGTAGCATGTGATTATTAAAACTTGAAGTTCCAGCAATGCCTGAGAAGCAGTTATAGAGAGTAAGTTGAAGGCAAAGACTTTCTCTGACAGGAAGTGATGAAAAGAATGGGCTTTCTGACTGCCATCCAGTGTGCAAAGGGGCAGCGCTGGGAGACTGTGGGTCTAAGTTGTTCCTTGTAAGTGCATATCTATAGCAATAAAGAATCCAGGGCATTAGCAAGTGACACCAAATCAGCCTGCACCATTTAGCTCTGACATGCTTGAGTGTGAACTCTCCATAAAATGTCACAATGCAGAGAGAACAAGAGTGATAGAGGACCTGGTGACCTCCTCAAATCACATACACTGCACATCCCTGAAGAGTTGGGAGTCAGGGACTTATGAGCAGGACATAGATTTAATGTACCTCATGAGACCTACTCCCACAGAGCAGTGTAGGAAATGTTTGGAAAAGGAGAGCTGCATACTGAGTGCCTTGCACAGATGTGTTGCATCAATGGCAGTGCTGCCAGGGGACTTCCCTTCCCTGTCTGCTCTCAGTGGGGCAGACATTGTCTGTCTGGGGTCCTGGAGTCACCCATTCCAGGAATTTGGTCGCAACCACAAACTTCTAATTTATAATAACTGTCATTGTTTTGTGGTCATACAAAGAAGTCTTAGTGCACATGGTTCAATTTATTTGGAGAAAGTGGAATGTATTAGCAAAATGTACTGGTCTGCAACTACTACCATGCCTTATGCTGGAACCTCAGCTCAGAAGTTGTAAAGTATTTGAGAGTACTAAGGTGGTTTTCTTTCTCTGATGTAACTGAATTTTTTTTCCTCAAATGTGTCAAACAGGCATCCACATTTTACCCATTCAGAAAGCAGAAATTTTGAGAGCATCTTCACATTTTTTATTATTCAAAAGAGGAATCACGACCAGGTTTTCTTATAGTTCAGCAAATCATAAGTTCAAGTATTGAGTTTATGACATTACTTTAATTCACAAACTTTTGCTTATATTCAGAAAAAATTAGAAAATTCTAGACATGTTTGATTATCAAATTAAAAATGCATGTTATTCTGCAAGAACAGTTGTACTTAAAATCTTGACAATCAATGAATGCTAAATAAAAATTTAACGAAGGAGGGTAAAGAAAGGAAATAATCAGTAAAAATATATAAGATTAGAGAGGAGAAGGGATAAAGAGAGGAGAAAAGAAGATAAGGACATTGCAGAGTATGAGATATGAAGCGGAGATGGTTAGGTTTTACCATTAGGAATCAATGAAAAAAGAATAATAAAAATGAAGGGAAACAGGGGCGGGGCGATAGCCCAGCGGGTAGGGCGTTTGCCTTGCACGTGGCGGCCTATGCCGGCCCGGGTTCAATCCCGGCATCCCATATGGTCCCCCGAGCACCGCCAGGAGTAATTCCTGAGCACAGAGCCAGGAGTAACCCCTGAGCATCGCGGGTGTGACCCAAAAACAAAAAATAAATTGCAAACCCCAATACTTAAATAAAAGCTCTTTAGAATTTCTTTTGTACAGAAAATGATGAAGCCATTATCAACGTAAAGGGAAAAAGTGACAGGAGTTCTAGTCTTTTAAAAATTCTGAATGTTTTTCTATAGAAATTCACATTGAATTAAAAAGTCTGAATGGAAAAAAGTATTCTTAGTGAGGCATTTTCACTTTGTTGAGTTTTTTTCCCTCAATGTTGGATTTGATTTGCTACTACTTTGTTGTAAGATCTTTGCATGGATGCTCATCAGATGGATATAATCTGTAGTTTACGTTTCTTTGTTCTTTCTCTCCTGAGTTTAGTGTCAAGGTATGCTTGCCTCATAGAAACTGTTTGGGAGACACAGCAAAAGGACAGTGTGCAGAATGCCTGTCTTGACCACAGCTGACCTGAGTTTGAACTCTGACACTACCTACAGTTCCCCAAACTCTGAAGAAGTGATACCTTAGCACAGAGACAGGAATAAACCTGAGCACCACCAGCTTTGACCCAACAACAACAACAAGAAACAAATGAAAAATTTGGGGAATGTTTATTCAATTTTCTAAAAGGAATTGGGAGTAGGTCTTCTTTAATGGTTTGGAAGAAGTCACTAATGAATGCAATCAGGCCAAGCAACAGAAGCAGAGATAAGCAAATGGGGATACATTATGTTAAAAAGCGTCTTCCTCTTTAAGGAACAGATGATCAAAATACAAAGGCACCCCACAGACTGGGAGAAAATATTTGCCCACCATTTATCTGATCACTTGTATCACTTGTCTTCCCATTGCTCATAGATTTGCTGGAGCAGGACCAGTAACATCTCCATTTGTCCCTGTTGTGTGCTAGTGTAGCCCTAGGACATCTGCTCTCTACAGGAACACGAAACACCTCAAACCATTCCGTCAGGTCATGGGAATGAGGATCATTGAAGTTGCTGGTAAAGGGTTACTGTTCAAGATACATATAAACACTGGTAAAACTATTAAAAAATTCAATCTCATAAAATGGGGAAAAGAGATGAACAGAAAGTTCCCCAGAGAAAATCATAGAAATGGAAAAAGAACATATGAGAAAGAAATGCAAATTAAAACAAAGTGTTATAAACTTGCACCAGAGAGACTATAATACAATAAAAAGAGCAAAACCAACCAGCGTTGCCTTGGTTTGTGTCATAGATGTGGAGACAAGGG
This sequence comes from Cryptotis parvus, assembly GCA_021461705.1. NCBI lineage: Eukaryota > Metazoa > Chordata > Mammalia > Eulipotyphla > Soricidae > Cryptotis > Cryptotis parvus. Next base: position 32,626 of record JAJIBD010000694.1, on the reverse strand, counting down.
ACCATCATTCACTGCTATGGGAATGTTGACTGCTTTAACCTTTTGGAAAAGTAGTATTGACACACCTCAAAAAACTGAAAATTGAGTTTTCAAGGGACCTGACCCAGCAGTTCCACTACTGGGACTATACCACAAGTGCCCAAAGCACAATACAGAAAGGACATCTACACTCTTCCGTTTTTCTTAACACTATTCATGATTGCCACAATTTAGCAACAACCCGAATGCCCAGAACAGATGACTGGCTAGAGAAACTAAAGTATATACCCACCCTGAAACTACTCTCAGCTATAATAAATGAAATTTTTCAATTTGTTACTATATGAATGTATCTGGAGAGTACCATGCTGAGTTGTTAGTCAGAGGGAGAGAGAATAACACTGATGATCTCTCTTATACAAATGATATAAAGAAATACACTAGGTGAATATCAAATGTCCAAAGTCATAGAAAAAATATATATAAAAACTTGTCTTTAGTAGGAAGTAAACTTTAGTAAACTTTAGTAAACTCTTTAGTAAACTTCCTTTAGTAGGAAGTGTGCCGCTGGGTGTGGTGAGGAGATAGGACAAGGAAGAGAACACTATGAAGTACATCAAATGATTAAAGTTATGAAATCTAAAAGACATAAAAAATTAAACAAACTGGATAGCAACCAAAGGAAAATTATTAATTACTTATAAGGAAACACCAATTTGAAAAATGAGAATTCTCACCTGAATCATGAAGGTCAGAGGAAGTAGCACATTTTTTAAGTTCTAAAAAGTGAAATATTGTCAACTGGGACTTCCATATCTGACTAAAATCTCCTTCTGGAGGAAGGGCTTATAAAGATATTCGAAGATGAAGGAAAAGAAATTAGTTATTAACAAACCTATTCTTAAGAATGATTAAAGGAAGATTTCCAAACAGTAAGGACAGTACTTGATAAAAAATAAATAAAAATAAGAATGAGTAAAAATATAAAAATTAAAAACAATTTCCATGAGTTTTTTAAATCATATATTTTATTAAGTCATATATTTAAGGCATTTAGATTAAGTGCTTGAGGATATGTTTATATGGCAATCATATTATAATTATCTTAAAACAATGTCAAACAAAAACAAGATTTGTGCATTCACTTGGTAAAGTATCAATAAAATACTTTGTTCTAGCTTGTTATACCTAGAACAATCACTGTATCACTGTCTTCCCGTTCATCATCGATTTGCTCGAGTGGGCACCAGTAACATCTCCATATGTCCTGTCTTATACAAGTAAAGCCCAAGGGCACCTGCTTGCTCCAGGAACATAAAGAGCCTCAAACCATTCCATCAGGTCATGGGAATGAGGTCTATAATTGTTACTGGTATCTGGCATATCAAATACGACACGGGCAGCTTGCCAGGCTCTGCCGTGCGGGTAGATGGGGGTTGAGTAGCAGAAGGAAAGCTTCCAGGCCCTGACTGCAGGGATGCTACTCCCTGGAAACAGCCACTGGTGAGATTTATGAGGATAAGAAAGGTATGTCTATATGTCCAAATCACCTAGAACAATATTCAAGAAAAAAAACTTTTAAGCAGAAATAGCTAAATTCAGCAAATAGAAATATCAGAGAACAAATATTTATTAATAACAAAAGGCTTTTGTATAATGATTGTTGGAGTATACAGATGCCCAGAGCTTGTGCATCTTGCTTGGAGCTATCTCCTGCAGTCCACTTTGTAGATAGAAGTCAGTTTGGATCTGTGAGTCTCTATGCGGCAGAGTATCTTAACATGTTCTATGTTCGCTGTTATAAATATTTTCTCTCATACTCCCATAATCTTCATGGGACTGTGACAAAGCTTACCTACCAGTATTTATCTGACTGTGTTGAATCCTCTTTTAAATATAATATAGCCATAATTAGATCAGAGAGAAATGCTGTTTGCCTTCTGGCAAGTGAGCGTGGCTCTCCAAAATTCTAAAGGCTAGTGCCCTAAACAACCGTAAAGTGAAGGTAAGAATTTCATGGGAGCTTGGAAAATATATACCTAGCTATAGAACATCTGTGGTACAAATACATGCCTTTTGTATTAAAGCTGAGTAATGTTTCATCTCAGATGCCCTTGCCCCCATTTCTTCATAGCGCCTGTAGGAAACCTTCAAAGGTAAATCATGGAGAGGGCATATTAATATTTCAATCAGACCAGGTTAGTTCCTTAGGGAAGCTAACCTGAAAGAATTGACCCTAATTGAGATCCATTGTTGTGGACCTAGTTAGGCCAATAGGGATAGAAAAGTAGCTCATTCTCTGTCTGCCTGGACTCTGTCAACTAGGCTTTCTAGGCCCTGTTCTCTGCCAGTCCTTGGCTGAGCGCTCTAACCAACTGCAATACCAGGCCAATGCACGGAGTGGACAGAGAAAGCTCCTATTCCAACTTCCTGATCCAAATATCCATTTAATATATTGTCTTCGGATAGAGGATGTATCAGATTAAACTGATGAGAACAGATTACGCTTGATCTTAGCCAAAAGGCTGAGCAGCGATATGGGACACTTTTGGAGTAAGTCCTGACTGTGAAATTGAACTGGAGTGCTTATTACAATGTCTCATTGGAGAAACTGCATTAGGCTATAGGATCATTCAGCATTTGTTATTTCTTAAATATACACACCACGACATCTGGCAACCCCCAGATTTTTTTTGTTGTTGTTATATGTCTGAGTTCTGGGCTTGAGAACTGAACTCAGACATATAACTCAAAGAAAAAAATCTCAAGCCCAACTCCTCAGAACCCCACTCTAGAAAGAACCTTATTTCACAGACACAGATGGAGCTGCTACCAGCTCTCCCCATGCTGGGCTCATCATGAGGCATCAGGAGGTAAGGAGGGTTTGGACCCGAGCCCACAACCCATTAGAGCCTTGGTAAAAGCCAAAGGAATCCGCACTCCATGAGGCAGTCATTTCAATGTTCAGATTCCATAGCTCGTCAGAGTTCCACCCAGGAGAGAAGCCAATCTCAAACCCAGCTCCTCAGAACACCACCCTAGAGAGAAGTCTATTTCACAGACACAGATGGAATCACTACGGTCTCTCCCAGTTTCTGTGCAGCTGCTGTACATCAATAAATGCAAAAACTTTGAGCGCCCACATGGTGGAGCCTGGTAAGCTACCCATGTAGTGTTTGATATGCCAAAACCAGTAATAATAACAGACTTCATTCCCATGACCTGAAGAAATGGTTTGAGGCTCTTACATGTTCCTGGAGCGAGCAGAGGCACTTGGGCTATACAAGCATATGAACAGGGACAAATGGAGATGTTACTGGCACCCGCTCAAGCAAAATCAATGAACACCAGGAAGACAAGTGATATGCACCAATTTTCTCAAATGATCATTGACGATATATTTAATAGTTTAAAATGATTTTTAACCTATAATTTGCATCATCAGGAAGATGAACATTTTTTGTTACCTCATCACTGTTCCAGAGTCAGGGACACTGTCTCCTTTGCCAAGGCATCGAAAATCAGATGGGCTGGACATGTAATGTGATTTGGATATGGCCGCTGGACTAGAGCCCTTACCAACTGGATCCCACGGGATGTCAAAAGATCATGTGGCCGCCCACCGACAAGATGATCAGACTACTTTGTCAAGACCCTGAATGAATGGTTTGAGGCTCTTCGTATTCCTGAAGCAATCAGATGCCATTGGGCTACACTGGCACGTAAGAGGGTCAAATGGAAATGTTACTGGTGCCCACTAGAGCAAATTGATGAATAATAGCATGTCAAGTGATCAAGTGAATTTGCATCATATGCATAAAGTAAATTAGTCATAGGTCTAAGTACAAACCCTAAACCATGAAAATTCCATATATAAACAGGTTAAAAAAAAAACTGTGGCCTTTGGTTAAACAAAGATTTGGTTAAACATAAATATTATAACAAAAAGTATACATAAAAAATAAACAAATTAGTCTTTATATAAAGGAAGATCCTCTATTCAAAAATTTGTGTAGTTAAAAGAAAAATTGGGGGCCGGAGAGATAGCACAATGGGTGCGGCATTTACCTTGCATGCAGCCAACCCAGGTTAAATTCCCGCCATCCCTTATGGTACCCTGAGTACCACCAGGAGTAATTCCTGAGCAAAGAGCCAGGAGTAACACCTGAGCATTGCCAGGTGTAACCCAAAAAAGCAAAAAAAAAAAAAAAAAAAAAAGAAAAAAGAAAAAAAAGAAAAAGTTTTGGGATAAAATGTTAGCATATTAATGAATACTAATATGCTGAGAGAAAAAAGTATTGTAAGCTGTCTGGGCGCGCGCCGGGGTCCCTGACAGTGCCGGGAAGCGAGTTCCCTTCTACCTCCAAAGCCGGCGAGGAATGGATGAAAACTCAGGAATCCGATGCAGTTTTAAAAGCCTTTACTTATCACAGGTTCAGGCATACAAATCAGCAAAAGGAAAAGTCCGGTGCTTAGGATTCCAGGCTAGAACCCCAGCCACGTGTAGGCCAAGATGGCGGCCACCACGTGTAAAGGCCTTGTAAAAGGAGAAGAAGACAAGACTTCCAAGAAGGGTGAGCACTCACAAAGAGAGAGCCCACAAAAAGCCCGGGAGAGAGGAAACAGGCTAGTTTATACCCCTGCAACTCAGTTTACCGTTCCTCCCACTTTATGGAAAGCAGGGAGGGTCAAATGCCCTTAGGTAATCCCTCCCTGCACCTCACCTAGGCCCTTTAGTATGCTAATGTTTTGAGCCAAGATCTGCCTGGAAATGCCTTTATAGGGTAGAGAAGGGGGTTTCTGAGATGGCATGTCTCTGTACCAAAGACTAATACTAATGCCAGTTAAATATTTCTCCAAGCCTTCACAAGTCTCTTCTACTTCATTGTAGTTTTGTATTTTAGTTGCCTTTGAGTATATCAGGGGAGCCATGCTTGTTTGCTTGGAAGCAAACAGCATTTCTCTCTGGTCTAATTACTTAGGGGTCCTGTGTGGCCAGGCTAATATGCTGGTAAGATCTGGCTAGTCCCACGATGATTGTGGTAGCTTGGGAGAATATTTATACCAGCTAGTACAGCATACGTGGTCAGATAAACTGCCACATTTAGACTGACCCCCTTATCTACAAAGTGATTTGCAGGAGGTAATCCAGAGCAGATGCAGCGGCCCTTAGAGGAGTCCTGCAACAGTAAGCCCCTCAAAGTTTGATAAGAAAAAGCCAATAAAAATATGAAATATTGGGGCTGGAGCGAGGGCCCAGATGGTGGGGCGTTTGTCTTGCACGTGGCTGGCCTGTGCTGGCCTGGGTTCGATCCCGGCATCCCATATGGTCCCCCGAGCACTGCCAGGAGTGATTCCTGAGTGCAGAGCCAGGAGTAACCCCTGAGCATCGCCAGGTGTGACCCAAAAAAGCAAAAAAAAAAAAAATCTGAAATATTTCAAAGATATATCTTACCAAAGAAGATGTAGAATGGAAAACTAACACATAGAAATATTCAAAATAATTCTTCAGTTGGGAAATGCAAAATAAAATTGGATGACTAAAATTAAAAGAAAAATGAAACCAGTAGTGATTAGAATACCAGGCAACTAAGCGTTTCATAAGTTCTGTCAGCATTTAAAATATGGTAGAAGCACTAGGAAAATAGTTTTGTAATTTCTTAGAAAGTTAGACTTGCACCAGCTACACAATGCTCAACATCAGTTCTAGTTATTATCCCACGAAAGTCACACCATGTTTATGTGCAAAAACATTTCCAAAACTGCCTCTAAGAACTTTATTTTATAGTAGCCTAGAACTGAGAAATACTCAAATTCCCATTAATAAGATAAGATAATTATTTGCCATTATAAAGGTAGACCTAAGATGATCTTATATCTTTATAATAAAGCATAGATCAGGGGATAGAGAGATAGCACAAGGGTTAAGGCACTTGTCTTTCACACAGCCAACCTTGGTTTAATTCCTGGCACCTTAATCACACTGGGGCACTGCCAGGAGTGAATGCTCAGAATAGAGCCAGAAATAAATTCTGAGCAACACTGGGTATAGAGCCAAAACAAAACAAAAACATTGAGCATATTATAAAAAATAATTTTCAAGGGAAAATCAGTATTGCTTAGCACATTTTCCATTAAAATATTTTAAAAATTAAAAAAGCATTACCCATAATAGAAGCAAGAGAGGATATGAATAGCCTAGAAAGTGAGGAGGAAAGGAATAATAATGAATGTTCTCACACAGGCAGATTGGTACTCAATTGTTAGTCCAGAAAGAGACCTCTAACACACTTACCACGAAAAGCATATCACAAAAGAGCTGTTTGAATGTGATACCCTTGCAAAAGTCCTGCAAACCATATCAGCAGATATAAATAGGTACATGAATAAATGCTGATCTATGTCAATGATAACATAGATTTAGGCAATTAGAGCTTGGATTTTTAGCAATCATTTTTACCATAAAACAATGAAGTTATTTTTAAAGTCTTTTTTTTCAAATTAGAAATTCATGCTATTGAAAGCATGGGTAGGGAGTTGCTGGCACTTTAGCAATATTACTACTCTGGAATGAAAATTAACAGAAGCTACAAAATTTTAATAAGCATTTGTATCAATGAGAAGGGGTATCTTTAATTTCACTAAAGATGAGTATGTAGGCAGTGATAACTGGGCACAGGTCAAGGGGTCGTAAGTTCTGGGATGCCTCATTTCCCGTTAACCACCATAAAACATAGATAAGGGGCCAGAGAACTATATTTTGACAGTTTTCTAGCTATAAATTGGATTGGGAGGCATCTTCTTCCAAATTGAAGTTAACATTTGGAGTGGGGAGTACAAAACCTTTACAATATTGTATGTAGTCTTTGAAAAAGAGGATAAAATAAAGCAGGCATGGGAGTCATTGGAAGAGAAAGGAAAGAGATTAAAGAAGATATTCAGAGTTGTTATAGTACTCCATTGCCATGAAACGTAGTTGAAGTAATTTTTTAAAAGCATAAACTATATCTATTTAAATTGACCAAAATCTCAATTCAAGTAAATTTGATTTTATTGTCTAATGCAGAAACAAGTGAAATAATCAGTCCTCACATTTGCATTTTTAAGGAAATACCCTATCTTTGTTTTAAAATATCAGATAAAAATTTGTTGCACATCAAAGTATTAACCAATTCCCTCTGTAGGTACAGCTAAAGGAAAAGATAGGCAGTATTAAATTTTTATTTGTAAACCTATGCATTGTATAAAATTTTACTTGAACTGGTATGAGCTTTTATCATCACTGTATCACTGTATCACTGTCTTCCCATTCATCATCGATTTGCTCGAGCAGGCACCAGTAACATCTCCATATGTCCTGTCTCATGCTAGTAGAGCCCAAGGGCACCTGCTTGCTCCAGGAACATAAAGAGCCTCAAACCATTCCATCAGGTCATAGGAATGAGGTCTATAATTGTCACTGGTATTGGGCATATCAAATACGACACGGGTAGCTTGCCAGGCTCTGCCGTGAGAGTTGCATACTCAGTAGTCATTTCTAAATTGAGCATTTATTGATGAACTGTGCAGCCGCTTGCAGCCACGCAAGCTGGGCTGTGATTAGCTGATCTGCTTGGTGGAGTTCTGACAAGAGGGAAGTCTAGATGTGGAAAATGGAGGCCCTCATGGAGGGGGTCGTCTGGCTTGTTGTGAGGGCTCTGCTGGGGTGGTGGGCCAGGGCTAGAGCCCACCATCCCTCCTGGGTGCCTCATGAGCGGCTGGGACAGGGGAGCATGTAGCAGCTCTGCCCCATGTCTGTGAGTCTCTTTATATGATCTTTTATCATATAAAAACTAAATAAAACAAAATTAAAAAGTAACTTTGGGTTAATAATCTGACATTTTAAGACTACTAACTCCTTTGTCATTTTCTTTAGGACTTTTAGTTTTTCATGTTCAATGCTCCTTATAACAATTTTTTCATCCACCAATTCACCTACCATTCATATATATGTGCAGTCATCTAGCTGCCTTCTGTCCACCCTTCCCGTTGTTTGAACAAGCACACAAGGTCCAGGTCCAGGTCTCTGGCAGGAGCCTGAGCTTTTTAATTTATCCAGGCATGTCTGGGTATCTATGTGGCTATGTGGTATGGTATAGTAGAAAGAAATTCACAGAAAAATCTACCACAGTAAATTCATTACTGTTAATTATTGCCCTCATAGTCATTCTAACCTATCTTCTTGTAACCCTGAATTCCATGGGACATCAAAAGAACACATAGCCGCCCACCTAAGAGATAGTCAGACTTTTTTTGTCAAAAAACCTGAACGAACAGTTTGAGGCTCTTGGTATTCCTGGAGCGAGTAGATGCCATTGGGCTACACTTGCAAGCAACAGGGGTGAATGGAGATGTTAGTGGTGCCTGCTTGAGCAAATCAATGAACAACAAGAAGATAAGTGATAAGTGATTCTTGTAACCCATTTGCCATGGGGAAAATGAATAAAGATTTTGAAGCATTAAAGGAAATATGAAAATAGAATTTTCTTTTGGTAGACACAGGAAAGGTTTCTCAGTGAGACTCCAGAAACCAGGTACACTAAATCAATATTGGGGGTAGTAGAAATTCAATTTTACAGTTTATTGTCTCAATTATGCAAATTCTGAACTTTGAAGTAGACATATAAGATGATTTATTTATTTATTATTTATCTTTTAAATTGAACCACTATGAGATATGCAGTTTCAAAATTGTTGATGATTGGGTTTCAGTCATACCATATTCCAACACCTGCCCATTCACTAGTGTACATTTCCCTTCACCAAGGTTCCCAGTTTTCCTACTGCCTCACCCATCCCTAGCCTCTATGACAGGCACTTCTCTCTCTCTCTCTCTCCCTCTCTTGCACATTATGGTTTGCAATACAGGTATTGAAAGGTTATCATGCATATCCCTTTACCTACTTTTAGCACTCAGTTATTGTCCAGAGTGATTATTTCCAACTATTACTGTCATAGTGGTCAACATGATTTTTAAACACAACCAACCGAAAACCACTTTTCTGAGGTCTGCATAAAGTCATACCCAATATTACAAAGCACTGAGTGATACTTTTCCCAAATCCTGAAGACACCCATTCTAGTTTAATCAGCAGATGGTGAGTAAGACTGGAGGAGTGCAGCTTCCACAAGGTTTTGCCACAAAGCAGCAAGTTCTCAGGTGGCCGAAGGTGTTAGGAACTTCGAAGTGGGTATCATGGGCAGGACAGAGTGAGTAAGCTGAGAAACTCAGAGCTAGAAGTCAGAAATGCAGGGCAGTGATAATCACCCTCTTGCAGCATATGGATGTTAAAAAAACCCACTAAACTGTGGTCCCTACACAGCAGAGCCTGACAAGCTACCCATGTTTTATTTGTTATGCCAAAAACTAGTAACGATTATGGACCTAAATTCCATGACCTGAAGTATGGTTTGAGGCTCTTTCTGTCCCTGGATCAAGCGGATGCCCTTGGGCTACACTTGCTTGTGACAGGACATATGGAGATGTTACTGGTGCCTGCTCGAGCAAATTGATAAACTACAGGAAGACAGTGATACAGTGACAGTGAAACTATGGTCTTGACTTGGCACAGCCAAGGAGTTCTGAGAGACAGGTGCAAAATAGGCAGTAAGCAAACAAGCATCCATTTGTGGTGTAGGTGCTGGCATTGCCCATACACCAGAGGATATATCACCATGCTACTAAGAGAAACATGAATGATTTTCCTGGGATATGAATATCCAAGCCTCAAATTTCAGTACATAAGACAACAGCCTTGAAGATTCAAACTTTTGTTTTGAAAAACCAGACCATGCAGAGAAAATGCTGTTTTGTATTGAAAAATCAAACCATGCAGAAAAATTGATGTATTTGTGTGTGTGTGTGTGTAATAGTACAGGAGGAATCATGGGGTTTCCAAGTTTCAGTAAATAATTCAGGCAGCAATGATGCCTAAAACCAGGTTCCTAAATCCCATTCCATTTCAAGGTGTGGAGGAAGCTAAGGTCTTTGGAGATGGGAGAGTTGAATCCTTTGTGACTACAGAGAAGCTGGAAACAATATTCTGCTGTTTCTGAGCAGTGTAAGTGACAAGCATTCCTGCTGGTTAATAATGCAGTATGGGAGGCTTTTCTGTAGCCTGTTCCAACCCCAGAGGCCCCAGTGCCTTATAAATGGAAGGGAATCATGTAGCAATGAAGAATGCAGAATATCAGAATAAGAATAGTGCCAACCACACAGGTCAAGAAGCAGACCTTGTCCATTTCCCTGTACTTGTGAATCCCAGCCAGACTCTTGTAATCAAATTAAATGAGAGAGAGAGAGCTCCAAAGCATTCAGTATTATGTTTCTTAAGTTTCTTTTCTCTAAGCAAAGTGAGTAGATGCTCAGAGCAAGGTGTAATTGATTTAGAAAAGTAAAGAAATGTGATGCATCTTGCACCTGAATATGAAGAAGTAATTTATAAGCTACACCATTCACATTCTAAATTTCTGTCCCTGTGTAAATGATTTTAGATTAGCTTAACTTTGCTGCTGAAACTGTGCTTGCTTTATCATTCAATGTCCAACATATTTAAAGCTTCTTTGCAAAAGTTAAAGTTTATATAAATATTATATCTTTAGTTCTTATCAAATATCAATATTCTAGTATTTATGTTTTTCATTTCTTGTCACCTTTGGAGGTTGGGGAAGGGAAGATGGGGTTGATTGCTTAGTCAGAAAATTTTATAACATTCTCAAGAGAGTATGAAGCTGAAAACCAAAAAATGTGAGCCTTGAATGGGTTTGCAGCTGCCTGAAGCAATTTAACAAAGTACAGTTAGGGGGGTTGCCAAAGATATTGGCATGGAAATTATTTCCTTTGTGTGCATGTAAATGGAAATAAGTAAAATGCAGTTTATCTAAATTGAAAAAGTCTTATCTTTCTATTAAATCATATTTATTTTGTTAAATAAATATGTAAAATTTACTACAGAAGACATTCAAATGTTACTAGATTTGAATGTCATTATGTATTATGTATTAAAAATAAAATAAAAATAAAGATATGATATAATATGTTAATTAGTCAGATATTCAAAAGAAACCGAATAAGTATAAAAACAAATTGTAAAAATCAGTATTTTCTCCAGTTATTCTAGTTGTTCCTCGGATGGTCAGGTATATTACCAATTTTATCTCTAGCTTTGCAGATATCTATATATAAATGTTGATAAAAATGGCACTTGGTTGCAGACATGGCTCCACATTTCACTTTTTAATTAGAATTTTTTTCTTAGTATAAGCCATAATTGTGTGAAGTAGGGCTTATTTGGAGGAATCTCCCAAAGAGTCTGCTTTTTTTGTGAAATAGTGCTAACATATTTCAAAGGACATTTTTATGCCAGCAAAGTAAGGGTTAGTCTAAGATATAAGTAACTGTTTCTAGTAGTTTTCTGGGTGTAGTTATCTTGTGAAGAAAATCTGAAGTGCCTGGAATTCCTACTAGCAAAATCTGTTCTCTCTTCCGGTTCACACCCTTGCTTTGTGCTGCCAGACAAGTGATTGTTCTTAAGACAGCTCTGGGAAGATAGTCCCACTTGAAGATGCTTTGACTAGTTAATAAAGTAAAGATGCGTGTTCCCAAGAATTGTTTTTTTTCTTTAAAGAATGTTCAAGAAAAATTCAATAAAATTGAAGAAGTGGAAGTCATACAACAAAATGAAGTTAAATTTTAAATAACTTCAAGACCTGAACAGGGAATTAAAGTTCAATATCCTGAGAGTTTAGACTACCCTGGGGACCAGAAATCTGAGTGTGAGAGAAGAGGAGTAAGATTTTGTAACACAATGAACTGTCGAAAATTTTGACAATATTTCCTTTGCCAACAAAACTTTAGATAATAAAGTTTTGGGATTTTTTTTGAAGTTTCTGTGGAATTGTTAGGGAAGCCTTTCTGGTCTTCTGATGCAGAAGGTCCCTACGACAAAAGTGATGAGAGTGTCTATGCATTGTCATTTGTGATTCATGACAAACAAAATATAATAACAAGAGTAAAAGTTGAAAAAATCTTGTCTTGAGAATATGCACTAAGAACAAGAGCCATCATAGATAGCCCCGTTCTCCCTCTTTCAGGACAAGGTCATAAGGACACAATGGGGTTAGAGAGAGGAGAGTAACAAAGGAAAGGCACTTAATAAAGATTACCTCATTTAATTCCTGCAGAAGGAGAAGAAGAAAGCATTGTTTTTATGATATGAAGTCACATTCCAGAAAAGTTGGCAAATTGTGAAGGAGAGGGAAACAATAAAACCTACCCCAATCCCATCATTGAAACAAAATTATTGTTATCCTTTGGATCTCCCCCATTGTGTCCAGACATTTTAACATATATCAATTATAATCAAAGAGGTTCAACTTTATAGCCTCATCATTTTTAACTGTGTTAAGCATGTGTACTGTTTATGTCACAAATTCTTCAAATTCATCACCCTTTTAAATAGAAACCAGTCATCTTGATACCATGAGTCCTACTTGAACATTCCCTTATTACAGAATATTTACATTTCTCTTGGGAATATATTTCTGCATTGCTTTAAACAATACATAAGTTTCAAATTTTTTAGTAATATAAATCTCCCTATGGGCAAGGGACAGGGAAAGAGAGGACAACCATCAGGAAATGCCCTCAGGAGTTTAGAAATAAGATGTCCTTTGAGAATCCAGCTATAGTAACCAACCTACAATCAATAAATACAGAAAATTGAGAGGTTACCCTGAAGGGATAAAGTAGAAAATAATTACATAATATTAAAGTCATCAAGTAGCTAAGGAATAAAACAATCAGAAGTAAGGGTGCCTTCACCAGAGTAGTTAAGAGAAAGTGACCAGACAAATGAGTACAGAGAGTAAGGGAATAGTGAGACCTGGTTTTACTGCTGCTTCCTGGCCTTATTATAAGAAATATATTCTAGCCTCAATTTCATTCTAAAAACTGTCTCTTTTTTGGAAAAGAAATTACAAGATCATCTTTGGATGTTGAATTTAACAACAACCAGAACTCTCCCTTCTAGTGTGACTGAGCAGAAGGGCTCTAATTTGTATCAAAACCCTGCGATGACTCCTTTCCAGTCTGGAAAGTTGGAAAGAGGGAAGAGAAGCCCAGACAAAAAGAATGGTTACTGGTTCCTTCAGCATGTTTCCAGGAGGCAAGAACTCAAAACATGGCTGTAAAGTGTATTACTGGGACTGAGCACAGAGTCAACAATCACAGCTGGTGGGAGAGACTCAGATGAGTTAGGAAAAGAGGATAATACTAAAATAGTCCCTGGCTAGACTGATCCAAATTGCTTTGTATTGTGGCACCCAAGAGTACAAGGACAAAATTTAATTGAGTTCAGTTCATACCATGTGGAAAAATGAAAAGTTCATCAAATGTTTCCTGATGTATGTTGGCATCATAATATCCCTGAGACATTTCTTAACCATACGGGGAAAAACATTCAAGAATGGTTCATGTTTGGTAAAACAAAGGAATGTGGAGTCATTGGAGTATAGACAGCAACTCTTCTCTTGCAGCAATTTAGTATACTACATATCTCAACATTAGAACAGGGTTCGGATATTATTTTTATTTCACACTCACAATTCCCTTGATCACTTGATCACTTGATGACTTGAATCCCGTTATTCATCGATTTGCTTGAGCGGGCACCAGTAACATTTCCATTGGACCCTAAAACGTGCCAATGTAGCCCAATGGCATCTGGTTGATTCAGGAATATGAAGAGCCTCAAACCTTTCCTTCAGGGTCTTGACAAAGAAGTCTGACCATCTTGCAGGTGGGCGGACACATGATCTTTGACATCCCGTGGGATCCAGTCGGTAATGGCTCTAGTCCAGCGGTTGTCTCCAAATCACATTACATGTCCACCCCATCTGATTTTCGATGCCTTGGCAAACGAGACAGCTTCCCTGATTCTGGAATAGCGACGGAGGTCAGAACTCCATATTCCTTCTCTCACTTGAGTGAGGCATGATATTCCAAGCATAGCTCTTTCGATTCCTCTCTGGGAGACCTGAATAGCATTCTCATCCTGCTTTTGTAGGGCCCAGGTCTCTGAGGCCTATGTTAATGCAGGGAGAATGGTGGAGTCAAAGAGATGTGCCTGGACCCAGAGGTTGTTTGTCCTTTTTAGCTATTTATTCGATGCCTTTGAAGGCATTCCATGCCTCTCTCTTCCTCCTGTGCAGCTCAGGTTTTAGGTCGTTCATCATGTTGACTTCTCGACCTAGGTACACATAACTGCTACATTCAGAGATGTCGGTTCCATTGAGAGTGAATCGGGCCTCTGGAACTAGTTCATTTTTCATGAACATAGTTTTCTTTAGATTCAGCTGTAGACCTATCTTTCCACATTGTCGGTTGAAGTCAGCCAGCATTTGTGCCGCTTGATTAATGTTTGGTGTAATTAGAACGATGTCATCAGCGAGCGGAGGTGGTGTAGTTGCCGACCATCTTTCTTCACTCCCATTCCGTCCCATTCTAATTGTTGCATGATGTTCTCGAGGGTGGGGCTGAAGAGTTTTGGTGAAATGGTATCACCCTGTAGAACCCCTCTTTTGACATCAATGATCACTTCCTTGTAGAATGGTGAGATCCTGGTGGTGAATCTATTATACAGCTCACGAAGGATCTTGATGTATTGGGATTGAACACCCTGTTTGGCTAGGGCATCGATGACTACTTCAGTCTCTACAGAATCAAAGGCTTTCTTTAAACCAATGAAAGTGAGACAGAGCAGCATCTTGTACGCCCTACAAACCTCAATGAGCTTGGTTACCGTGTGGATATGGTCGATTGTGCTGAATCCTTTCCAGAAGCCAGCTTTCTCACATGGTTGTCCTTCATCTAGTGTTCTGCCAATCCTGTTCAGGATGACTCGTGTAAACAGCCTGTAGATGATGGACAACAGGCAGCTGGGGTGATAGTTGCCAATGTCGTGAATGTCTCCCTTCTTGAACAGTAGAACTGTCCTGCTGGTTTTCCATTGGGAGGGCACCCTGCATTCGGACAGGTAGCGTGTGAAGAGCCGAGCTAGTGTATTGATGAGTACCGACGGCAGATTCTTCAGATGTTCGGGTCTGACTTTGTCTGGGCCTGGTGCTGTTCCCTTCTTTACCGACGAAATGGCATGTCGGATTTCAGAAGGGAGAATGTTGGGAATGACATATTCATCCTGTGGAATTTGGTATGTGGGCAAGTGGACGTGGCTATCAAAGAGATCTGAGTAGAAGTCATGGATAATCTTCTCCATTGCCTTTCTGGAAAATGTGATAGATCCATAGGCTGTCGGAGGGCAGTCATCCTGGTCTTTTTAGTTGGTGAAGGACAGGCGGGCGGTATGAATGCTTTTCCTGGCTTCTGCTGCATCTTCCAGTATTTCTGCTCTTCTGTCTTTGAGGTCTTCTTTTGTTGCTTCTCTTCACTGCTTTGCAAGCTTGGACGTTAGCATATGGTTGCCTGAGGCTCGCGCCTTGCCAAGTTGGTGAATGAGCTCGAGAGTTTCTGAAGACAGGCATCCTTTTGTGTCTTTCTCTCTCTCAGCATTCTTAGCACAATCATAGAGGTGCTGAACAGTCCGTTGTATTCTTCATCGATGTCGTCAATGATGCTATTTTCCCATGTTGCTGCAATGGTGCCAAAGAGTTCCCAGCTGGTGGTCTTCTGGGAGTTCTCTTCTTAAACTTTGCAGCCTTTTCTCCCATTGGATGAAATAGAATTTCTTCCTTTTCATGAAGGAGATGGTGGTCCGATCTTGTTTGGAATTTGCGGACGACAGCAACATCAGTCAGACAAACCGTTGATTGAAGATGATATGGTCAATTTCATTGTGGAACTGTCCGCCAGGAGATTCCCATGTCCAACTATTTGCTTTAGCCTTCTGGAACTGTTAGTTACCATGAATGGTCTTGGTGGACATGATGAACTCAGATAGTCTCTCACCCTTTTCATTCCATTCTAGACCATAGGTCCTGATGTGGAGTTCTTCAGCGGATCTTCTCAGTTCTTTCTTGGTATTAAAATCACCGACTATAATCTTGTAGAAGGTGTGATCTTTTTTATAGAACTCCTTCAGTTCAATGCGGAAATTCTCAATTTCATCTTCCTTGTATGTGGATGTTGGTGCGTAGACAATGAAGATAGAAATTGCTGGCAGTGGGCCACATCTCTTCAAGTGTAATCATCCTCTCTGGTTTGTTAGGCATTCAAATGAATCAATGTTGACAGCAATGTTCATGTTGACTAGGACACCAATGCCACCGACACCTCTTTCGTCCCATGTTCCATGGAACTATTCTTCTCTGGTGTTTAATACAGCGTGATGCGACTGACGCCTCCTTGTCTCAGTCAGACCAATGATGTTGTACTTGAGTTTTCGCGCTTGCACCATCAGATCCTCGATATATGATTCTGATGCCAGCATGCGTGCATCGAAAGTACAGACAGTCATTTCAGTCCTTCTTCATTTTGCCAGCCTAGGTCGGCCATGAAATTTTATCAGGCATTGCTTGTTTGCCTTTCTTACTGCTGCCACATTAAGGGCTCTTTGGGTGTCAAGAAAATAAACATTTTTGTTACTGGTTTTGGCATATCGAACACGCATCGGACAGCTTACCAGGCTCTGCTGTGTGGGCACTATACTCTCAGTACCTTGTGGGGATCTTTCAGAGGGCTGAGTAGAATATTCATGGTAATTTGGAGGTAAATTGCACTGCTGCGCAGCAGCCCTGCAATGGGGAAAGTTGGTATCTGCTCTGCCGGGTGTCTCTGTGTCTGTGGCTCAAGCATTCCTGGGCTTGAAATACTCTACTCTCACTACTCCCTATCTTCTGGAATAAGAGTAGATTTGGCATTTCAATATCTTCCCAAAGTTTCATAAACTGTTGCTATATCATATATTTGTTTTCTGAATTCAGACACATCACAAGTCAGTGTTGATGTGTGTGACTAATGGGATATGCATATAGTGTGTTTTTGAGCATACAGTTTGTGAGCAGATCTATATCCAAATATGTAATTATCTATATTCTTTAACCTTCCTGTGATTCCTATGCATATTAACTTTTACATCAAGTTCAACTTTGTGTTGATATGTTTTCTCTGAGTAGTAAATAATAATGAATTATTGCTAGTGCAATTTTGACATTTAGTTGCTTATTTGTGTTATTATATATATAATATATATAATAACACAAATAAGACTCATATGTTGATAGTACTCACTAGAGTCACTGTGTTGAGAATTGAATATTTATAGCATGGTTCAATGATTATTAACAACAATATTTTATATGAAGACTTATTTTGAATATATGTGTTGCATCAGAAATTTTTTTCAGTTTCTAAAATAGTCATGAGGCATGCTTTAGGCCTGAATCCCGCCCACCGAAGTGAATCCTTTGAAAACTCCAGGTACATGGGTTTCTGCAACTGAACTCTCTAGGCTTTCATGGATCCAGGAATGGGGACCCTTCCCCCATCTCTGTATGCTCCAGAAGGTCCGGTTGTCTCACCCATGAACTGTCTCAGGTGCCAAAGTAATCTCAACAGTGGGCATGATCAGAGATTCCTCTGGAAATATCCAAAGAAATAATGATTGAATAACTCAGTTACAATCTCTGTAATTCTTGGGGCACAGCCTCTTTTGCTACCATGACGTCTCAAGCTGAAGAATACTGTTAACCAACATTGCATTACATTTTAAAGATGTAAATATAAGGCACCGAATAACAAAATGTGCAGCCACGATGCCTACTCTATAATAACATATCATATAGCAAACAACACAAAAATTAATTACTGAGTATCTGCCTAGGACAGGCTCAAGAAGAGGTAGGGAAAATTTGAAATAATTGTAATTGTGGTGGGTTTGGGATTGATTATTGAACATTTATAAGATTGATATGAAAATCTTTGCTAAAAAATTGAATAGACGTCCACTCCATTTAATAAGTTTATAAGTAAAACAATAACACAGATTGCTCAACTCACATCTAATAACCCAGTAAAAAGATCATAACTTTAGCAATACCACTCTGAGATATAGTTTCGAATAGCAATATAATTAGTGCCTGCTAAGGGGAGCAGACACAGGAATGGGGTGGGTGGGAACGAGTGGTTTTGGTGGTGGAACATTGATGGTGAGACTGGTGCTGGAATAGTGAATGACTGAAACAACTGTACTGTGAATACCTTTGTATCATGGTGCTTAAATAAATAAATAAATAAATGTATAAATGAATAAAATGGTTATGAGAATATTGATGTAATTTACTTTATTTTGTGCATTAATCTAGGAAAAATTCTTTTGAAAAAGAAATTTTATTATCCAGGAACATATTCGCTCAAACATAAACTAAATATTATTTTATGTATTCACATTGTATATTAACAAAGATTTGTAGATTTTGAATTAAGAGTACTTCAATTTTTTTTTCTTTTTTGGGTCACACCTGGCGACGCTCAGGGCTTACTCCTGGCTCTTTGCTCAGGAATTACTCCTGGTAGTGCTTGGGGCATCATATGGGATGCTGGGGATCGAACCCGTCAGCCGCGTGCAAGGCAAATGCCCTACCCACTGTGCTATCACTCCAGCCATCCTTCAGGTTTTTTTTAAATCAAGTGTTTTATGGAATTTGTTGCTAAGCTTTATTTATTTTTCTCCTTAAGTCAGCTTGTTGACCCAAAGATGTATATTTTAGCCACCATTTATGTATGGGAAAATGAGGGAGGTAAATAAATTGTTCAAAATATGGTAAATAAGCAACTGGGTAAACAAGCATGAGGTGTGACATGACCACATGTCACAGAGGTGTGAATGACCTCTGAAATCCCAATTCTATCCTCATTATTCTGTGCTGCTTCTGTTGCTCTGAGCATTGATTTATCCAGAGCATGTACATATTGGGGTCTGGGACTAGGTCCTCAAGCCAAGCTCTTCCACAAGACCATAATGAGATATTCAGTTCTCTATGTCTTTACATAAACTGTTTCTACCTCCTTGTTGGTTGCATTGATAGCTGAGCTTTACCAAATTTCTTTTCTTTTCTGAGTTATTTTCTTCATCAGTGATATATATATATATATATATACATATATATATATGCATTTCTGCTTCTCTTGTGTCTATGTCAGAAAAAAATTTCTAAGCACACCAAGAACAACTCATAAAACAAACTCAGAGCATAAGACACTGTAGAACCCAACTGATCATAGCATCATCACCTGTTGAGGGCTTATCTGAATTCTGGAATAGTCAAGCACCAATGATTTTATACCTGAGGATCACTTTACTATGGAAATATTGTGGAACTCTTCCTTTTCCTTTTGTGTAATTCATCCAGCTGGAACTTCATCATCAGATATTCCTTTTCTCATAAAGAAAATCTGTAGTGTGTGGAGTGAAGTGAGAACTGCCCACAAGGGTATAGCATGTTCCATAGTCTCATGTCTCATGCTATGATTAAGGGCCTTAAACCAGTACTGGATCTTAATCAAAGCTGGCCCGGTGTTCCCATTTAGCGACAGTTCTTGACTCAGTTACTCCTTTGAGAAATATTGACACATCATAATTATCCCTATTTATGAAACTTTTCCACCTTGGGGGAAAGGCTTCATGATGGTTTCTTAGTTACTATTTGCAATTCTCAGCAATATCCTACTCTAATTCAGATGAATTAACTGAAGAGTGGTAAATGACAAGAATAGCCATGAATTGCCAAGTAATGCAGGGAAACACAGATCTCATAACACTATTGTCAATGTGTTAGGACTGCAGCTCCATTGTTCTATGGTGGTCTCTTTTTAAGATTTGTGAGCCATCTTTAGAGTTCAGAACCAAAAACAAAGTTGATTTAAGGTTACTGCCTACAGTGAAGGACCAATTTTCAACTCCGGTAACTTGGGCATTTAGAAATAGATTTTGGGCTAGATCCTGCTTCACAGCCCTAAGATCACCTTGGAGAGACAGATACATGTGAAGTATTAATGAAAGAAGGTGTGAACCAAAATAAAAGGGCCCTTGGAAATCAGAGACTTCCTAATCAAAGGAAAATTGGAAATCAAAGGAAAACCAAAGGAGAATTACTGAATCCAGTAATATGGAAATCCCTTCAGAAAGGAAGGTTTTAGATGCAGAGTAAGAGAGGTCTAGTAGGTAAAGACAGAGAGGGAGTCCTGTATTGTATTTTTTTCTTAAGAGGGTAACTGAATCGGGATACATTACTTAAAGATAGACATTATCATTAAATTCTTCTTTCCATGTTTTCCCCTAGCCCCTTCATAAGTCAGATTTTCACCCAGAGAAGACCTGTCTCTTAATTCCCAGAAATAGGAGTGGACACTTTGATGTTTTTGGAATAAAAGAGTCTATAAATACAAATGATAGGAAATTTAGTCCTTATGAAGATGTTTTTCAATAGACCAAGGCATGAAAGAGAAAATAACAAAAGAGCCACTACTTGAGGCCAGGCATTATTTTTAGACAGTCTTGCGACGTGCAAGATGGGAGAGGTGATGCTGGCTGCCAGTCATGTTCCATTTTGGTTCTCAACTTCCCCCTCCCCAGGAAGTGCTGAGTCCTCAATTGTTTTGTGAAAAACATTGCAGAATGGATTTTATTGTCAGCTTTTCTTGATCGCTTCAAATTTCCTGCACTTGCTGCTGACTAGCATTTCTGTCCTTGATAGAAATCCAGAAAAAATTATTAGCCTATCATCTGTGCTTTCACAATCAGCAGTTTCAGACACACTGGCAATTGTTGCTTCTGAGAGCGCCAGCCAGCCTGGGTGGCAGGAAGTCATATTGCTGAGCCAAGTTCGCCTGTGACTGGACAGCAGCCTTGGGCCCATCCCTCTTGGTCATTTTATCCGTGTTCTAGCCAGAGACAATGGGTGGTGTTCTCAGAAACATGCAAAGAAGTCCCTTCATAAATATAAAGATAATTTATACAATGAGGTATTGAAAGTGTTATGAAAATTTCATGTGCACAATTCAACTCAATGGGTAGATATAAAAAAGAAACACATGCCATACCTTTGCACCATGCATCCTCAAACCTCAAGATAGGAGTTTTCAAATGAACAATGAACCACTCACTGTATTTTCATTTGTTTTGTTTGATTTTCATCTCAGTGAAGACTTCCTAACACTTTATATGATGTTGAGAATGAGTTATTATTCTGGAAGGAGGGAAGTTTGATCTCTGAAGACCCAGGTCTAATCAAGGGCACTGACTGGTAAAAATGCAAAGAGAAGTAGTAGTGGAGAAGGAGGTACAGAAAATATGTAGAGAACAAAAAGAAATGAAACAAAGGAGTAGGTTCATTTCTTTAACTCTAATTTCTCAAGTGACCAACATAATCAGGGTACAGCAAAGCCCAGAAACTGCCTGGTCTGGACCTACATGGCTGTGGCAGTATCACTGAAGCAAACATGTCATCAGAGTAAATGACAGTTACCTTGTCCTGTCCTTAGTGGTAACTATTAAGGCCTTCTTATTGTGAGTACTTTTAATGGAAAAAAATGACTCAGCCAAAGTTTGAGACTTTTCCTCCCATAGTATTTAATAGCACAAATGGTTCCTGCCAATATCTTTTCTTAATACACGAACCCCTTAAGTACCAACAACTAGCTGAGATGAATAAATTGTTATATAGATCTTTAACCTGAAGGGAGTTTTCCTAAACTGAAGGGAGTTAGGTTAATTTCAGAGAAAGAAGACTCGCATTTCTGTTTCCATGGCTCTTTAACCATGTCTTCAACTGTCACACACTATAACTGTAAAATATGGCTACAAACACTCAAGGGCACTCTTCTCTTGCTGCTTCCATTTCAGTTTGTTCAAGGGCTGCTATTGGGGAGGGAAAAAATAAGAATTATGCTTCAAGAGTTGAGGCATTATTCTACCTCCTTAAATTTCTTCACATTACAATGTTACTGGATCAACACTTTCAGTTTGTCATGGTGTGGTCTGGCTACAATCACTGAAATGAAAGACAAGAAGAATACCAATTTTTTCAAAGCAGACATAAACACAACCCGATCAAATAGCAAGACTTTTATTAACTGTAAATATATGTAGTGTAGCCTCCCTTGAGAGGCCATACTCTAGCATTTCTAATAATTAGTTGCAGCATTTTTAACAACTAGTCCTGCAGTTATACACAGATGAGAGGATTTTTAGCTGTGACCTCTGACCAGATACAAGAGATATAAGCCCTGACTTGCAGGAATCAAGGTTTATGAAACTAATACTTAGACAAAAGCAGTATAATTAGAATGCCCTTGAACATACTTCTTAAAAGCACTCCTTTCTGTTTAATTTCCCAGGTCCATTACAGCTAAGGGAAAAAACCAGAACAAGATAACTTTTATTTTCATAGGTAGAGACATCATATTTGAGCAGATTTTACTTTGATATGTCAAATTATTTAGCTACACTTTAAACCTCTTCCAACGTGAAGAATTTTAAAGGAGCAAGTGCTTTGCTTTTGTGCCAGTGTAGGAAAATTCAGCAGTCAGAGAGAAACCAGGACATCGATTAGGCTGACCAGAATTGGCTGCTAAGAAACAAGACCAAGCTATAGAATTATCAAGAATTCAAGTGCATGCAGTAACCGCAGGAATTTTTTAAATGAAGGACACTGTATTTACTTCCTGTTTTAATCGTCCTTGAGGTACTGTGATTTACAATGCTGTTAATATGGTTTTATGGATACATCATTCCAAAACCACACCCACTATAAAGGTACCCACTTTTTCCACCCAGGTTCTCAAGCCCCTTACAGTCATCACCACCCTTGCCCCACCTACACTTAGTTTAAAACCAGCTCTCCGGTCCTATTGCACCTTTTAGATGTTTGTTAGTCCCTTATTTTATTATAGTGGATGGCATCTAGGTTAACTCAAAAAGGTTTAATTAACCATTGGCTTATCTGATGACTGCTTTCAAGAGACTTCAGCTTTTTTAACCCACTAACTGTACTTATTTCTAAAGGCATTTTTATTTTCAAATGAAACAGAAAGCAAGACAGCAGCAACAAAAAGAACCAAGAAATTTATTTTATAAATAGTAAGAAATTTTCTATTAGGTATTATTTACAATTTAATAAAACCTGACATTGAGCACTTTCTAACTGAGGTTCACCTTCACACACAGCAGCCTGAACACTGAAACTAAGGATGCTGATATTACCAAGTCAATAGCAACCTGCCAAGTTTTCCAAAAATGAACACTGAACTCTCTCTTCCTTATGAGTTCATCACTTGCAACTTGTAAATATAATAAATATATAGGAACATATAGTGAAACTATTTTTTTAGTTTCAAGTCCAAATTTTTACCTAGAATAACCTTCCCACTGCCCCTCTGATTGTAGTCCCTTGCAGCAGAACACTCTGAAAGTAGCACTTGTACTCTAAAACTAGGCACTTCCTATGAGCATCACTGGAGAGGAAAATGGAGATAATTTGGTGTCAGGATCCTCACAGAGTGGATTCCCCAATACTTTAGGCTACTCTGTGCTAAGTAATATTTCACAATACCATTGCAGTCATGGAAAGATCTTTCCTATATTACCCAACTTTAAAATGAAAGGACACAAGTACCACCTACATCTGACAGAAACCAAATATTACACTCTCTCTGTTCTACAGCTTCAAGTAGAAATAATCACTATTTGAGTATGATTTCTGTTGAATGTCCATCTCTGCTCCATTTTTTACTTAACTGACATTATATATAAAATTCATGTCTACCCCCACTATGTGCAAAGCAACTCCTAAATGCCCATTACCCTTTTCCTCATCAACAAATTCTCTCAGCTCAACCACAGAGATCTTTGTCTCTGCGGTTAGTCTCCCATATCCATTTTTTTCACTCTGACACCCAATATGCCATTTCTTTTTGTTATGTTCTGGGCTACACGGTAATGCTTAGGGATTACTCCTGTCTTTGTGCTCAGAGTTCACTCTTAATGGGGTGAGATCACATAGAGTGCTGGGAATTGAACCACAGGAGGCTATATGCAAAGCAAGCTTCTTACCGATTGTACAATCCCATGGACTCCCAATAAGGCACTCTTAATCCAGCACTCGGTGAGTTCAAAAACACATTCATTATATCTCTTACTGACTTCCCTCTTGAGGAAAAATTCCTAATGTCATAATAACATACCCATAATGAACTACATACATGATTTTACCATTCATATACATAATTTTGCCATGTATATATTCAGGATATTTGGTTGTAAAATGATGCATCACTTGCCATATTCCACTATCATGTGCCCCAACATTAATTATTCTCTTGAAATCCTTGCCCTGCTCAATTCTTTCTTTCCCGTGTCTCCATGAGCTGATTTTCTACACAATCACTTATCATAGAAACATTGACAATTTGGAATCCCCAATCTCTAATTTCCACTGTCTTTCATTATATTCCTCACTGCACTAATGACTTTCCATTATTACTATACTTTCCCTTTGTATATTATCTCTCATCATTTATCTTTTATACCACCATGAGATAGACAATTACAAAGATGTTCATAAGACATCATATTTGGGTGCAGTCATACAGTGTGCCAGTCACAGTCCCTCCACCAGTGCCCATTTCCCACCACCAATGTCCCCGATTTCCTACCCCTCTCTTAGCCTGCCTTGATGCCAGATTCTTTATATCTTTCTCTTTCTCTCTTCCTTCCCTTACACATTTTGGATTACAATACATACATTTAGAGGTTGTCATGTGCATCTTTTGCCTGTATTTAATACTCAGTTCTAGGTTGGTATTAGCACTTTCAAAAAATTATTAGCAAACTGTTCTCTTCTCTGTCTTACCTAACCTCTGACTCCACACATTTGTGATTATTTCCACCTTTGACAAGACCTCCTTATCCATATTTCGCCTAGCTTGGATATTGGTATCATAATATGTTCATATATATTTGTTGTGCAAACGAATGCAGTCATTCTATATCTGATTTTTTTCTTCTGACTAATTTCGCTCAACATGATCTTCTCCATGCCCATCCATTTATAGGCAAATTTCATAACTTCACTTTTCCTAACAGCTGCATAATATTCCGTTCTGTAGATGTGACAAAGTTTCTTTATTCAGTCATCAGTTCTGGGGCACACTAGTTGTTTCCAGATTCTGGCTATTGTGAATAGTGCTGCTATGAAAATAAAAAGTACAGAGAGTGTTTCCACTGTGTGTTTTTGGCTTCCCAGGGTATATCTCCAGGAGTGGTATGGCTGGGTCAAATGGGAGTTCAATTTCTAGTCTTTGGAGGAATGTCCATATTGTTTATCAAAAAGGCTGTACCAGTTGACATTCCCTCTAACAACGGATTAGAGTCCCTTGTCCCCGCATCCACTCCGGCACTTCTTGTTCTTGCTCTTTTGGTATGTGCCAGTCTCTGTGGTGTAAAATGTTAACTCTTTGTTGTTTTGATTTGCATCTTTCTGATGATTAGTGATGATGAGCATTTTTTCATATGTCTTTTGGCCATTTGAATTTCTTCCTTGTTGAAGTTTCTGTTCATTTCTTCTCCCCATTTTTTTGATGGGGTTGGCTTTTTCTTCTTATAAAGTTCTACCAGTGCCTGATATATCCTGGATATTAACCCTTTATCAGATGGGTATTTGGTGAATATTCTTTCCCATTCTGTGGACTGTCTTTGTATCTTGGTCACTGTTTCTTTTTTTGAGTTGTAGAAGCTTTTAGTTTCATGTAGTCCCATATGTTTATCTTTTCTTCTAGTTGCTTTATTAGTGGTGTTTCACCTTTGAAGATGCCTTTAGCTTCAATGTTGTGGAGGGTTTTTTCTATACTTTCTTCAACGTATCTTTGGATTCAGGTCTGATATTGAGATCTTTAATCCATTTTGATCTGTCTCACAATTTTTCTTAAATTAAATGCCAGCATTCCATTAGTCGAGCCCTATGTATGGATCATAACTGTGGACTTTCACAGGGACTAAAAATGTTAGTGCAAAGATAATTCACTAAATTTCTTGAACATTCCATGTCACCATCTTTGTGTTGTTGAGATCATCTCTCTGGGTAAAAAGTGCAAGGGTGTCAGCTATTCTTGCAACTGGTTCTGGACTTGCTACCCTGCCTAAAGCCTCTCTACATCTGTAGAGTACACATTTGAATACAAAACTGCACCTACCATGTAAAGGCATGTTCTCCAGAGAGAAACTTACATGCGTCTAAAAGGTCCATAAGCAAATCTTGACTAGTCTTCTAGAAAGCCTCAATAGAGTTCAGGTAAGCTAGATACTAGTGTCTCCTTGGTCCCTTGGCCATCACTCTGGAACATGGCAAGTGGCTGATTGCTGAGACTCCTGGATCGTAGGAGCTCTCTCTGCCATCTGTCCCAGAAAAATCTTCTGCTTCCAGCCACACAGTGCCCAGGCTTCTATGTGTGACCTTCCTGTAGAAAACAATCTTAGAGTTCAAGCAAAGCATCCACTTCTGAAAGTTTAGAACAAAAAACCAGAGCTTATCCCCAGGAGGGTGCCCTTTAGAACAAAGGTCAAAGAGAATCACAGAGTCCTAAATTCACCGCTAACAGAAGCCTGAAGCTGTTTGCCTAAGATTCTAAGTTCTATAACTGTCTTATCAGGCCTGAGAGATAATACTGCAGGTAGCATGCTGGCCTTGCACAAACAGACCTTGATGTGATCTTCAATGTTCTATATGGTTCCATGAGCCCCACCAGAAATGATTCCTGATCACAGAGCAAGTACATGACCCCAAAACAGACTCTATCTCTCTCAAATATCTATCTATCTATCTATCTATCTATCTATCTATCTATCTATCTATCTATCTATCTATCTATCTATCTATCTATCTATCTATCTATCTATCTATCACCTATCTATTTATCTATCTATCTATCTATCTATCTATCTATCTATCTATCTATCTATCTATCTATCTATCTATCTATCACCTATCTATTTATCTATCTATCTATCTATCTATCTATCTATCTATCTATCTATCTATCTATCTATCTATCATCTATCTATCTATCTATCTATCTATCATCTATCTATCTATCTATCTATCACCTATCTATCTATCTATCTATCTATCATCTATCTATCATGTATGCATACATATATATACATATGTATATAATGTCTCCTACAGTACCTACTGTTTGTATTTTATATTTGGAGATTTTCAAGTTGTATTCAGTAGGCCTGGAGGCTTTGCTCATGATACTCACAAAAATCAAACCAGTTGTTTAATGCGCGCCAGGAACTGCAGGGTAATGAGCAATGGTGCTTGGAATCTGTGGTGGTTGGGAGGGAAACCAGGTCAGAAATATGCCTAGCCTCTATATTATCATCCTGGCCAAACCTCATATATAAATTTTTTGCTTTTTTGGGTCACACCCAGCAATGCTCAGGTGTCACTCCTGGCTCTTTGCTCAGGAATTACTCCTGGCAGTGCTCAGGGACCATATGGGATGCCGGGGATCGAACCTGGGTTGGCCTTGCAAGACAAACGCCCTACCCACTGTGCTATCTCCAGTCCCTTTTGCCTTTCAAACCAGGAAATGCACAATTTCATAATTGACTCAATGCAATTGCAAGTCAAAATTATGTAGTATAAAATTTAATTTGTCAACTCAGAAAATTAAATCCACAATGGAATTGGTAAAATTGCTTTTATTGCATCAACCAGATAAATGTATCCTTATTCTTGTTTTTTAATTTAGGAAAGAAAAAAACTAGAAAGTCTTAGTATTCAACTCACATTGAGGACTCACACATAAACACAAATGAAAAAGACACAAATATTCTGGGAATCTGAATTCTTGGTAAATGGACATTATTCTTTCACTATCCTCCACAGATAAAATACAACTCTATCTGTAAACATGCATAATTATACTCAGTAAAACTCAAGGCTAATTTCAGCTCTGGAATTTTGCAATCCAAGATATATAATTACATTCATATATATATATATATATATATATATATATATATAGAAACAAGGTCATCTTAGACAACGCTATTTAATTTAGACCTTCATCACATCAACTGTTACTCTACCCTATTAGTTTCTACCAGATACTACTTGTCTCAATCTAGAGTGATTCACTTGTTTCATGTTTATATTCCATTCTCCCACATTAATACTCTTAACATCAAGAAAAGAACCTTTATGATCTCCCTTACTGTTAAATCAAAGGGCCAGTCCAGCTGGGATAGCACAAAGAAGGTATATAGGTTTGGGAAAAATACTAAGTAGTTAGATACTAATTACAGCATTTACATCATTTGATTTAATAATTTATGGCATGGGGATGTTATTCTGCACAAGTAGAGTAGAAAGCAGAGAGAATATCAGATGAGTCAATAAACTTTATATAGAAGTTTCCAAATTTAGTCCAAATCTGTTGATTAGTTTCTGGCTCTAAGGCCTAATTCTAATTTTTAGGTTCTGCTTTCATTATTAGCAGTTTCATTGTTAGCAGTTCGAGAAGTAGAACAAAGTTTCTTTGGAATGCATTTTGAAATCTGTCACGTGACTAAGATACAAAAGCAGTCCACAGAATGGGAAAGAATATTACCCAATACCCATCTGATAAGGGTTAATATCCAGGATATATCAGGCACTGGTAGAACTTTACAAGAAGAAAACAAACAACCCCATCAAAAATGGGGAGAAGAAATGAACAGAAACTTCAGCAAGGAAGAAATTCGAATGGCCAAAAAAACATGAAAAAATGCTCACCATCACTAATCATCAGAGAGATGCAAATCAAAACAACAATGAGATACCACTTTACACCACAGAGACTGGCACATATTCAAAAGAGCAAGAACAACAAGTGCTGGCATGGATGTGGGGATAAGGGGGACACTCATCCATTGTTGGTGGGAATGCCGGCTGGTACAGCCTTTCTGGAAAAACAATATGGACATTCCTCCAAAAACTAGAAATTGAACTCCCCATTTGACCCAGCCATACCACTCCTGGGAATCTACTCTGGGAAACCAAAAATGCATGGCGGAAACACCATCCCTACTTTTATGTTCATAGCAGCATTATTCACAATAGCCAGAATCAGGAAGCAACCAGAGTGCCCGAAAATCGATGACTGGATAAAGAAGCTTTGGTACATCTACACAATGGAATACTATGCAGCTATTAGGAAAAATGAAGTTATAAAATTTGCCTATAAATGGATGGACATGGAGAAGATTATGTTGAGCGAAATTAGCCAGAAGGAGAGAGACAGTTACAGAATGACTGCATTTATCTGCATAACATAAATATAGGTACATATTAAGATACCAATATCCAAGGTCAAGTGAAACATATATCAGGAGGTCTTGTCAAGGTGGAAATTATCACAAACGTGTGGGAGTCAGAGGCTAGGTAAGACAGAAAATGGAATAGTGTGCTAACAATTGTCGAGGGTACTAATGCCAACCTAGAACTGAGCATTAAATAGAGGCAAAAAGATACACATGACAACCCTTTAATGTATTATCTGTAATCCATAGTCTGGAGGGGAAGGAAAAGAGAAAGAGAGAGAAAGCAGAAAGAAATAAAGAACCTGCCATGGAGCAGGGCTGGGGAGGAGGGAACGGGGGGCGTTGGTGGTGGGAGATGGGCACCGGTGGCGGGATGGGTGCTGGAACACTGTATGACCAAAACCCAAATATGAACTTTTTTAATTTTATATCTTTGTATTTGTAAAAATAAAAAATTAAAAAAAGAAAAGAAAAAAAAGAAATCTGTCAGTAGCTGTCTAAACCATACTATTTCCCTGGGATAGAGGATAGAATTGAAATTGAAATGGAGGTAGAGAATCTGTACTCCAGAGATCTGGATATTGTAGCTGAACAGGGAGTAGCCTATGCTGGTTATTCCTCTGCTCTAAACTATCCTGGGACAGGAATTTTAATACACATGGACAGTTGGAAAATTAGCCCTAGCCCGAGATTTTCCAAGAGCTCCCTTGCTACTGCATCATATACAGACAGACATCGCGGAAAGTCCAAGAATGTGTTGCGAAACAGACTATTATGGATGAAGGCATATTGCTTGGTTTGGTTTGTGTGGTGTCGGGGGCGCCCGCAGGGTCCCGACAGTGTTAGGACAGAGGTGGTCTTCTACCTCCGGGGCGGCTGGGAGAAAGATGAAAACTCACGAGGTCGGTGCAGTTCCAAAAATGGCTTTTAATAGTACAAAAGCTCTTCCACAGCACTAGAAGATGGAGCAAAAGGCCAAAGAGCAAAAGACCAAAGGCCAAAAGCCAAAAGCCACAGGAGCCAAAAGCTGAAGGCTGAGGAACCAAAAGGCAAAAGGTAAAAGGCGAAGGGGCCTCAAGTCAGCCCCTTATATACACCAAAGTAATCCAATCGGGAGGTTGTCATGCCAACAAAGAACCCTAAACAGAGTGTAGTGCCACACCCTATTGTAGGGTATAAACAAAGGTTACACCAAGGACTAATCCGAGATTATCTCTTATGTAAAACACTGGAGGAGAGAGGGGGCTGATATAAAGTAATACATCTTAACTTCATGAGCTTCATGTAATCTAGATGGTACCCACAAGGTCCTTATTATCTGCACCAGGGTGATTCTGAGTATCTTGTTCTCATGTACTGAAAGGGTCATACTCGCCTGCTTAGGGCAAACTAGTATGATCCTTCCTATAGTCTTCCTTTAGTCTCAGCGTAGCCAGGGTGGTAGTCTCCTGGTAAATTCTAACTGTCCCACGTTGGGTGCAGTGGGTATAAAGAGGAGCTGTGCCCAATCTAGAAAACATAGAAGCCTTAGTAGATGTATAAGTCAGAGGTTATTCAATCAAGGTGACTTCTGTAACTGCCACACCCTCTAGCAGTGTTTACATAGAAGAGAGATCTCATTAGAATGAACATTGGCTTAAATAAGATTAAGCTGGGAGTGAGCAAAACAACAAAACTCCCAGATTAGCTAAACATGTCCTCCAACAGTGTGGGTTCTTTTTTTGTTGTTGGGTTGCAGTATCACTGTCTTCCGTTTTTACATTTAAAGCAAGTTAAATATACAGTCCACTGTGTAGTTCTCTGGCCTGACATTTGGGAGACTACAAAGTCCCCATAGGAACTTCACATGAAAAGATGGATCATATAAGCATAATGCTCCTATGAGAATCCTCCCTCCTGTGTGGCAAGAATGGGTCCCCAGAGCCTCCTGTGTCTTCTGAAATAGTTCTCCATCATGGAGTATTCTCCCTCTACTAAGTTAACCTTGAATCTCTGGTCTCAACCTGAATCCAGTAAAGGAAGGGAGTCCACTTCAGTGGGAATGAGGAGGGTGTGTCTATTGGAAGGTCAAAGAGTTCAGCTGAGAACATGGCAACAAGTCTCCAGCAGAGCCATAAGGCGATTTGCAGGCTCAGACTGTACTAGCCAAGTCCCCATCCTCTGTGTTCACCAAGCACGTTTGCCTCACATGGCAAGCCACGACTCCCTTTGTTCTCTAAGGTCTCTGGGGCTGAGTCTTTGAGAATGAAAATGCACAATAGCTTGCCAAAGCTTGAAGATTGTTTCTGAAAACCTTCAGAACAGCCGCTCGCTGTGTGAGTCCTGTTTCCCACAATATCCTCACAGGTCTTTTTTAGACACATACATGGATAAGCATTCACACTTTAAATTAAAGGGGCCTAGTAATAAATGGGCCAAGCTAAAATAGTCACCACTAACTATCCTGTATTTAAAGGTAGTTTATATCCTCAGTCCTTTGAGAATCAGAACAATTTCTTTCTCAGTGGAAATGTATCCATTTACATAGTTTGCCTTCTCTTTGCCTATCCTG
Source organism: Cryptotis parvus (assembly GCA_021461705.1). Lineage (NCBI taxonomy): Eukaryota > Metazoa > Chordata > Mammalia > Eulipotyphla > Soricidae > Cryptotis > Cryptotis parvus. The sequence goes on along the minus strand of JAJIBD010000694.1, from coordinate 736 downwards.
TCCTAAGCATGTGGTGTGGAAGAGGAGACACCAAATGGCACTATCTGGAAGCACAGTTCATCTTTTAGAAAAATACTTATTTAGAGCACAATGGAATCAGAGATATGTGGATAGAAAATTATTTTCAACATTTCAGATTTTTGATGTAGAATATATGCATCTGGAAATATATATAGTGGTCTTTCCAAACGTTTGCTATATGTAAGGTGGGTTGTCAGAAGCAAATATTATCTATATTTCATCTGTGAGTTGTCTGCCAACCTCTTTCAAGAAAATGATTCTTTGTATTAATAGTTGAAAAATAAAAAGATATTTCAAAGATAAATATCATATTGAATTAAATTGCGTGTCTATAAATAAGCTTTATTGAAACACACAAACAAGTGCGGGTACATGAAGGACAAAAATAAAAATGACTGAAATCCTGTGGGTTTGTGACCATGGCTACTCAGCAGCTAAACTTACATATAAGCAATCTAGAGCACTTCAAAACTTTTCTCCCCTAGCTCCTCAACTGACCATGAAGCGTCCAGGAGGGAGGATGGGTTCTAGTCCCAGCCTGCCACTCCAGTAGGGGCCTCAGAAGCAGCCAGAGGAAGCTCACTCACCATAATTGCAGCCGTTTTCAATGTCCATACTCCACAGCTCATCAGAGCCCCACCCAAGAGAGGAGCCAATTTCAAACCTGTTTCACCAGAGCCCCACACAACAGAGCAGCCAATTTCAAACCTGTTTC
>JAJIBD010000693.1:0-38947 GCA_021461705.1 Cryptotis parvus | reverse complement strand
ACTTGAAACGCAAGCACCCTGCCCTCTTTACTGTTACTACAATCCCACTGAAGTTATTTTTTATTGTAACTCTTGTATTTTTTTTATTTACCTTTTGCTGTTAATTATACTCCCATTTAGTTTGTTTTAATTTTCTTTTACTTTTTTAATTTACTTTTGCTTTTAATACTTGACCTTCTAAAAATAGTAGCCTTTAAACCATTCCATTCACAATTGTGCCACAGAAAATCAAATACCTAGGAATCAACTTAACCAAGTGTGTAAAGGACCTGTACAAAGAAAACTACAAGACAATGCTGTAAGAGATAAAAGAGGACAAAAGGAAATGGAGACACATTCCCTGCTCATGGATGGGGAGAATCAACGTTGTCAAAGTGGTAATACTCCCTAGAGCTCTGTACAGATTCAATGCAGTTCCTATAAGGATACCCATGGCATTCTTCAAAGAAATTGACCAAACGCTCCTGAAATTTGTATGGAACAATAAACCCCCAAGGATAGCTAAAGCAATCCTTGGGAAAAAGAAGATGGGAGGCATCACCTTTCCCGACTTCAAACTGTACTACAATGCAGTAGTAATTAAAACAGCGTGGTATTGGAATGAAAACAGACCTGTAGACCTATGGAATAGAATTGAGTATCCTGACACCCAACCTCAAACACATGATCATTTAATCTTTGATAAAGGTACAAAAAGTCCAAAATGGTGTAAGGAAAGCCTCTTCAACAAGTGGTGTTGGGAAAACTGGGCAGCGACATGTAAAAAATGAATTTGGACCTATGTCTAACACCATGCACAAAAAATCAGATCAAAATGGATTAAAGATCTCAATATCAGACTTGAATCCATAAAATTCATTGAAGAAAATATAGGAAAAACCCTCCGCAACATTGAAGCTAAAGGCATCTTCAAAGGTGAAACATCACTAACAAAGCAACTAGAAGAAAAAGATAAACATACGGGACTACATGAAACTAAAAAGCTTCTGCACCTCAAAAGAAACAGTGACTAAGATACAAAGACAGTCCACAGAATGAGAAAGAATATTCACCCAATACCTATCTGATAAGGTGTTAATATCCAGGTTATATCAGGCACTGGTAGAACTTTACAAGAAGAAAACAAACAACCCCATCAAAAAATGGGGGAGAAGAAATGAACAGAAATTTCAACAAGGAAGAAATTGAAATGGCCAAAAAACATGTGAAAAAATGCTCATCATCACTAATCATCAGAGAGATGCAAATCAAAACAACAATGAGATACCACTTTACACCACAGAGACTGGCACATATTAAAACAGCAAGAACAACAAGTGATGGCTTCGATGTGGGGGAAAGGGGACACTCATCCATTGTTGGTTGGAATGCCGGCTGGTACAGCCTTTCTGGAAAACAATATGGACATTCCTCCAAAAGACTAGAAATTGAACTCCCATTTGACCCAGCCATACCACTCCTGGGAATAAAGCGGAAACACCATCCCTACTTTTATGTTCATAGCAGCATTATTCACAGTAGCCAGAACCTGGAAGCAACCAGAGTGCCCGAGAATCAATGACTGGATAAAGAAGCTTTGGTACATCTACACAATGGAATACTATGCAGCTGTTAGGAAAAATGAAGTTATAAAATTTGCCTATAAATGGATGGATATGGAGAAGATTATGTTGAGTGAAATTAGCCAGAAGGAGAGAGACAGATACAGAATGACTGTGTTTATTTGCATGACATAAATATATATGTACATATTATGATACCAATATCCAAGGTCAAGTGAAACATGTATCAGGAGGTCTAGTCAAAGGTGGAAATTATCACAAATGTGTGGGGAGTCAGAGGCTAGATAAGACAGAAAATGGAACAGTGTGCTAACAATTGTCGAGAGTTCTAATACCAACCCAGAACTGAGCATTAAATACAGGCAGAAAGATACACATGACAACCCTTTAATGTATGTTCTGTAATCCATAGTCTGGACAGGAAGGTAAAGAGAGAAAGAGAAAGGGAAATACATGAAGAACGTGCCATGGAGGCGGGGCTGGGGAGGGGAGGGAATGGGGGATGTTGGTGGTGGGAGATGGCACTGGTGGAGGGATGGGTGCTGGAACACTGTATGACCAAAACCCAAATATGAACATTTTAATTGTAAATCTTTTCAATTGTATGTCTCGCAGTGGTATAATAAAATACTTAAAACAAACACAAGGTCAATAAAATGAAAGAAGAGAAAAAAATATAGCAGCCTTTTTCTTTGTTGTTGTACTTTCCTACCATCTTTTTTATATTTTCTCTTTCAACATGTCATTCTTTTATCTTTGTATGAAACTTAACTTCTTTTCTTTGACTAATTCCAATTATCATGAACGATGTACCTAGAAAATGAAGTTGACCCTCTTGTTGGCAATTGAATGGAAAGTCAAAGACAATGGTCCGAGAAATTTTTTACTCTATGAAAAAGAAATTGATGAGTTTGAACATGAAAGGGCCAAGTTCATAAAAGCAAATGGTAATCTAAGATGCATTGCTATTAATTACTGTGATTATCAGAGAGCAGCTGGGGGGGGGACAGTTTTGACAGCAGAGAGCTGATAGTTTTATGAAAATCATCCCTTTGAGGTATGTCTCTAGTCCGAATGCTGTTATTTTCTTTTTCTGCTCCTGGCTGTACTCAGGACTCTCCCTAATCCATTTATAACATTAAATTAATGTGTATATCTATGTAGCAATGTTGGGCTTGGCCAGGGCTAGCCGAGCCCCTTACCGGGAGGTCAGCTCCATGAGTTGCTTCCACATGGGACCAGCCAAGCAGCGCAGCTGTGGGTCTGAAGTGGATGGGTCTGGATCTCTTCCGGGGTTGCAAATTAGCTGAGTTTGGCGTGGGTGGGTCTCTCTCTTCTGGGGCAACTGGCATGGAGGTGGTGGAAAGGGCCGGGGCCCAAAACTCCACTCCAGTCGGGCCAGCATGGGCTCTACTCCTTTAAGTTTCATCAGTAAATGCTCGAGATGAGAGCCTTCTACTGAGACTATACCACCTACACGGCAAAGCCTGGCAAGCTACCCGTGTTTAATTTACTTGTTATGCCAAAAAATGGTAACAATTATGGACCTCACACCTAAAAAAGAATGGTCTCGGGTTCCTCCTGTCCCTGGAGCAAGCAGATGCCCTTGGGTTACACTTGCTTGTGACAGGACTAATGGAGCTGTTACTAGTGCCCACTCGAGCAAATCGATGAACAATGGGAAGACAGTGATACAGTGATAGTTTCTAGTCTTGTGTTCAAGGTCAAGTATACTTGTGTTCAAGTATTTGTTTAGAAAATTACCTGAATATGATGTTTTACTATGGCAGAGCATGGCAAGCTACCTGTGGTGAATTCGATATGCCAAAAACAGTAACAATAATGGACAGCGTTCCCAACGAATGGAGATGTTACTGGCGCCAGCTTGACCAAATCGATGAAGAATAGGAAGACAAATGAAGTGATACAAGAATAATAATTATAATTCTTTATAATTATAACTTCACTCTTTATTATATGTCCATTATTAGTTCCTGTTTTTATTCTTGTACTCACTCAGTGCTTTCCCTTCACTGTCATTTTGTGTTTTTGGTACAAAGTAAAAACTGTTTGCCACAGTCTTCCTTTAATAAACAAACAGACAAATAACTTGTTACTGACAGTGTAAAAAATGATATGTTTTACCCAGAAAATATTTAGACCATCCATTTTATAACTCAACTACTTACAAATTAAATAGCTGACAAAGTCTAGCTTTGTTAGTATGGTTTCTTTCAGGAAAGTAGCATAAAATGTTACTTTTTTTTTTTTGTTCAGCTGCAGTCAAATGTGTTTGCAGGTGACCTGGAAGAGGGCATCAGCCTTGGCAACATCAATGGAAAAATCGATTATTAACTGGAGCAAGCATCTAGGGAATCTGCCAGAGTTATAGAAAGTATTGCTGAATGCTCAGCGGAAGATTCTAAAATGATGGTCACATTTAAAAAATTAATAAAATGTTGTAATAAATCAGTATATAATTCTGACCTATATAGAAAACATTTTATTTTAATGATATTTGGCTGATGAATATTGCTAGGATATAGTATTATTATTTTTACAATTGAAGGTGCGGTATTTATTGTCTTGTTAGATGCTGAGTATGTTGCCATCTCTGAGTATCCTGAGGAGACAATTTGCTTTTAATATATTGAATGAAAACTTGAATTCGTTTTAAAAGTATATGACAACAGTCTTCTTTATTATACAGTATCAGTATTAATAGAACCCAAATCTACTCACTACCTGTGTCATTTTAGTTGTCATCAGCATTTTTAGTTGGAATACTTCTTTGACTCTTTTGACATACGAACACTGAAATTGGATTTGTTTATATTGCCTTTTATAGTCACAGTGTATGTTTAATGACTTTATCATTCCAAAGATGAGCTCTGACACCCCATGCCTGGAAGGGGAAGCAGAACAGAGAGAGAAGGAGACAGCAGTAGTGAATGAAGCAAATAGTGGATAAAGTAGTGAATGAAACACTTTTATTCTTATGCCCTTTCTATTTACTTAAATTACATTTAATCAAAGAAACCAACAGTTGTAGAAAGTTATTTATAGCTTTAAAAGTTATTATTCTCATCATATTAATGAGATAAACTACAAAGAAATATAGTAAAATATTTCTATTTTATGTAGTTAATAGATTTTATATATTTATATTTACCAAATATATATGATTGTTCCATTAATGTCTATATTGGGGTTATTTTAGATTGTGATTTATTATTTATTATACTTGAGCTATTTAAGTTATTTAAAATTTTTTTCAAACTTGTTCATAATACAGTCATTTCAGGACTCTATCTATATTATTGTTCACCATGAATGCAAACTTGTTCATAATAGAGTCTTTTCAGGAACAAAATGTTTCAGCAACAATCCCATCACTGTTGCTCCCTTCCCTCTACCACTGTCCCAAGGTTCCTTTGCATCACCCTGTACACAACCCTGGAGAGGCACATAACACTTGATTCATTTACTTGCTCCAATAACACTTAAAGGAATGGAAAGTAGAATTGTTAGTAAATAAATTTAATAAAAGTCAGTTTTGATGATTGATTACTGTATATTTTTAACCTTTCTTAATCGAGTAGAGGACAACAGGATGGACCATTGAGAGTACCATGTTCAATGCCACATGTTGGGAAGCTTCTCCCTACCTTGTAAAGGAGCTCCTTTAATACTTATTTAAAAAACAAGTTTAAGGCTATGAATTTCCTAAAATATTTCCGGTCTACGAAGCTCTGTGTAGTTCCTTTCAAATCTGAATGGTAATCTGGCTGGATAGCGTATGCTTAGTGAGGTGTTTATTTTCTTGATTCAGTACTATATCCTTCTGTATTATTCTGGTGCATAGAGACTTTTTTGATAGATCTGCAATACATCCTATGGGATCTTCTTTAAATATAAGTTGCTTTACTGATCTTGCTGCTTCCCCCTTTTTTTTTTTTTGCTTTTCGGTTACACTCAGCGATGCTCAGGTGTTACTCCTGACTCTGCCCTCAGGAATCACTCCTGGCACTGTGTGGGGACCATATGGGAAGCCCGGGATTGAACCCAGGTCGGCTGCATGCAAGGCAAATGCCCTGCCCGCTGGACTACCGCTCCTGCCCCTGATCTTGCTGCTTTCAATATTCTGTTACAATCTTTAGATTTTGTCATTTTGTGTATGATGTATCTTGTGGTTTTCCTAGTTGGGTCTATACTGGGACCCTTTATGCCTCTTGGATCCCAGGGCCTGTAATATTCAACTCTGAAACAGTTTTATTGAGTTTTTAATGATTGTTTCTTAATCCAGTTTGCCTTCCTATTCTTCAGGGAGCCAATGATTCCTATATTGTTCCTCTTGAATTCATCCTATAGTTCTCTGGTATGTTCATTTCTTTTCAGACTATTTTTAACCATACGATGTTTTCTAGCAGTTTCCTCTTCTCATCTTGGAGCCCCTTGATGTGGTGTTCAGCTGCTTTTACTGTGCTCTTCAGAGCTTCTGTTGAGTTTTATTTATCACCTCCCATGCACTCTATTTCTGTCATTTCTAATTGTAGTAGCTCTTTTCCTTCCTTTGACTCAACTTTCTTATGCTTTGCTGACTACGTGTGCTATTTTTTTTACTTATTGTTCTTCTTCACAGTGTCATTAAAGATATTGTCTCAGAATTTATAGAGATGGTTGGTATTTTATGTCTTTAGTGATATTGTTTCCACTAATTGAACTTGGTTGGCTTTTGTGTATTTTCTAGTGTTCTTTCAGTGCTGAAGGTGAATCTTTGTCGTTAAACCCTCTGGAAGATGCTGTGGGATTAGGCTGAAGATAGCTTTCTTTCTGTCTGTCCTCACAGAATGACTGGAAGCATAATAGTAAGCAGTGTATAGTTTATTGAATAGATATGTCACTTTGGGCAGTGTCGTTTGGGCCCTTAATAAAGAGAATGCTGAGTACTACCAAGTAGAGAGACAGTACTAAAGCTTACCTTCTTTATTTGTGTTTTCCAATTAGAGAGTTGAATTAGCGTTAACAGCTATTAGGAGCAAGTTAAATTTTACAAGTGAAAAGTTAAAAAAAACCTCAGGAAGGTTAAAATACCATAAGAATATAAAATCTGGAAATATGTTCTTGTCAAATACATAGATAGTATAAATAAATAATTCAGATAATAAATCTGGCTACATTGAATAAAGAGACTACCAAATAACGAGGGGCTAAAGAGTGGTTGTTAGATTTGCTGTACTTCATTATATATTGTAAGTAACTGCTGTTCATAAAAATTCTATGGCTTCTGGATAAGAAGATACATTTGACAGGCAACGCTGGTATGAAGTAACAGCAGGTATAAACCCTTGGTAACTGTCAACCTGTTGTTGACTTCATCTCCAAACCATGTGATACTTAGACCTGCATGTTTGTTATTTAGCTATGATATGTCAAAGTGACATGATTTCCTACTTAGGAATAGAATTATTAGCCACAAGCATATTTTTGCCATAGAAATCTCACCAAGTATGCTTTTTGTTTGAAAAAGGAGTAAAATATACTATATGAATAAATATACTATATGAATAATGGTTCAGTGATTCAAAAAAAATGCCTGCTTTGTAAGCATCACGATCTCACGATCTTCTCGTTCATCATCTATTTGCTAGAGCGGGCACCAGTAATATCTCCATATGTCCTGTCTCATGCCAGTAGAGCCAAGGGCATCGGCTTGCTACAGGAACATAAAGAGCCTCAAACCATTGTATTAGGTCATGGGAATGACCTAATATAATTGTTACTGGTATTTGGCATATCAAATACAACACGAGCAGCTTGCCAGGTTTGCCGTGCGGGAGGCATACTCTTTTAAACACCTCCAAATAAAGCATTTATTGATGAACTGTGCGGCCGCTTGAGGCCGCTCGAGCTGGGCTGTGATGGGTTGTTCTGCTGGGTGGAGTTCTGATAAGAGGGAAGTCCAAATGTGGAAAATGGCAGCGCTTGTGGAGTGGGGGGTGGTCGCCTGGCTTGTTGTGAGGCTCTGCCGGGGTGGTGGGCCAGGGATAGGACCCACCATGCCTCCCGACTGCCTCATGAACAGCTGGGCACAGAGAGAGCAAGGAACAGCTCTGCCCCATGTCTGAGAGTCTCTGGACCAGCATACCTGTGCCGGATTGGACCAGCATACCTGGGCGGATTGCCTTTGTAAGCATGAGACCAAAAATTCTATTCCCAGTACCACACATACACACCAAGCATCTCAACAACAGCAATGATAAGAGAAGGGGTTAAGAAGCAACTCCATTTTATACTTTTGTTGAATTTTCTGGTGAAAGTTTTTTTTCTGGTGAATTGATTTTTTTTAATAAAATACATTATTGTTTTTGTTTTGGGGCAATGTAAGCACTGTTTAGTTGACATTTGTTAATGAGTAATGAAATATATATGGTCATAGATAAGTTGATCAAATTACTATATATGATCACAGATATAGATAAATTGATCAGATTACTACTGTGAAGAAACAGAGGTCAGAAATAGAGCTCAATGGATTAGAGCATATGCTTTGCATTCAGAAGTCCTGGGTTCAATCCCTGGCTCTGTATACAGAACACATTGCTTTTCCAAAAGTAATCCACAAGCAACAAGGCAGAAGTTTCCCCTTTGCACAGACATGACCAAAAAAATGAAAAGGGGCAAACAGGTAAGAACTATGATAATCAATGTGGAGGTGTTACAGTTAAAGGACTACTGGGGCATTAAACAGTGGCAATTAGTAGATGACTTTGTAATATCTACAAGTATGACTTTATTAGTCCTCAACAAATTACTCTAGAAAAAGACTATAAGATTCATTAATGTCATTAAAGCAGAGAAAATGAGAAGATTGCTCCTGTCAAAACTACAGTCATACCTTTTATCATGGGCTTTTTTTTCAAATTTTTGGGTCACTCCCAGCAATGCTTGGGTTATTCCTGACTCTGCACTCAAGTGGTACTTGGGGGACCATATGGGATGCCAGGGATCGAATCTGGGTTGGCTGTGTGCAAGGCTGACGACCTACTTGCCGTACTATTGGTCCAGCCCCTACCATGGTCTTTTTATCTGTATTTTCCCCCTAGACTCCTGAGCAATTTTTCTACTTTCAGACCTTACATCTTTACTTCATTATTGCCTTATAAAGCCAATATAAGGCTTATATATACTTATATGTACTTATAAGGCTTATTATATCTTATAATTTAGATTGAATGAAAACATCAGAAAGTAAAGTTTTATTAAATACACCAGATTATAGAGGTTCTGAATTCTATAGTAGATAAGGTTTCTCTTTGTTAATATTTTTGTAATAGAAATCCAAATGTATATTAAGTATAGTTCTCTTTGACAATGGTATAGATGCTTAGTAATCTAGTATACTTTCCAGATTTGTAATTTGTTATCAATTATAGTTTTTGTGTTACATGTACAAACATTTAAATGATTTGGTCATATTTACCTTATATTCTCTTATGTAATAAGATTTAAAAATATGTGCATATTTTATATAAATATATGTTTTAAAACGTTGTTCCTTGTCTTTTTATGAACTGATTTGTAAATAATGTACTCAAATGACTAAAAATAATATTTTATAACAACTGGTAATAAACCAGAAGCATTCAGAACACATATCGAAGTGGATACCTTTCCTCTCACTAAAAAATTTTCTTCTGAGGAAGGACTTAGATAACCCACTTTCAAAGCACTTTTCAGAAGTCCTCCTTGGGACGCCAGAGAGACAGTACAGAGGCTAAGAAGCTTGCCTTGCTCTTAGTAGACCCCAGCTCAGTTCTCACCACTCCATCAGATCCCCAAGTTCTGCCAGGAGTGATCTCTGAGCACAGATTCAGGAATAAACCCTGAGAACCACTGGGTGTTGCATCATCTAGGCCCTAAATTACTAAAATTAAAAGCAAATATTCTTTGGATTTACTGTAAAAGCTTTAAACATTATTTTAATATATTTGGTTTCAATAATGAGGTTTATCTTAAGTATTTGAATTTTATAAAAATTTTATAAAAATATATTTTATAAAAATAAGATATCTACATCTATTTTTAGGACTATCATTCTGGCATTTATTTGCTAACAATAATGGTTGAAATCCAGAGCAATTGAAAAGAAACTGCTAGGCCTAATAGTTTTGAATGATACTTCAACTACTGCACAGTCTGGAATCATAATATTTCATTTATTTTAATTAATGAACACTGATTTACAAAGTTATAACTGTGTTTTAGGCATGTAATATTTCAACATCAGTCCCACCACCATTGTTCCCATATCAATTCCCCTGCAACTCCTACCCACATACCACCTTGACAAGAGCATTACAGAGTTAGGTGGTTGCAGCTTTGATCTCATGTTTTCACTGCTTTTGAGTCTGTGCTTTGGATATGTAACTATACCACTCTCCCACATCATAAGTATAACCAAAGTTCTAACCCTTTCCTCCCATTATTTCCTTTTTTTATCCTCTTTCTCCCCCTTTGGATTTCTTTCTTGTCCTTCTGGGGTGAAGGATGATCTGGGCATCTTTTTACTATTACATTTCCTCATCCAGTTAGTCTATATACCACAGATGAGTGAGATCCTCCTGTGTTTGATTTTATTTTCTGGCTTACTTCACTCAACATGGTATCTTCGAGTTGCAACTGGGTTGCAGAAAATGCATGATTCATCAGTCCTTGCAGCTGCACAGTTCTCTGGTTTCTATTAATACCACATCTTCATACTCCTCTCATCTGTCATTGGATGCCTAGATTGATTCCATATATCAGCTTTTGTACTAAGTGCAGCAATGAATAATGGTTAACATACATACTTTTGAATAGATGTTTTTGAATCCTGGGTGGAGATGGCCAAAAGTAGAATTGCTGGGTCATATGGAAGTTCAATTCTAAGTTTCCTGAGGGCTCTCCATCCTGTTTTCCACTGGATTGAACATATATATCAGCAGTGGATGACAGTTCTTTTTTTCACCACATTCCTGCCATAACAGATTGTTCCTGCTACTTTTGATATGGCCCATTCTTGCAGGTGTCATCTTGATTTGCATTTCCCAAATGATTAGTGATGCTGAGCATTTATGTGTCTAATTACCATTTTCTGTCTACTTTGAGAAGTATCTGTTCATTCATAATATTCCATTTTTATGTTCATTTGTGATTAGGAATAAATTATTATTAATGCTAAAATAATCAGAATAATTTAAACACTTGAGTAGCTAAAATTAAATAATATGTTACTGGTTTAGATCATGTGTTGTATACCAATAAATATTTTTTTAAATTTTGAGTCACACCAGCCATGCTTAGGACTTACCTCCTTTATCTATGCTCAGGGACCAATCTATCACCAGGAGCCCCACTCCTGGTGGGGTTCAGGGTACTGAATGGGATGCTGGGATCAGACAGTGTCCTACCTGCTGTACTGTCCACTCTGACCTTCAGTTAGTATTCTTTTTAAAAGTTCAGTATATGTTTTATTTACTTATCTCAGTATACTACAAGGCTTGAAAACTTACATTTCTGTGGTATCCAAGAGCCCATCTTAATCTATCTTCTATGTTATCTTCCTATTATTTTATGCAAAGACCTTTGGGACACTAACAGGTTCTTTCCCATGCAGAATTTTCAGTGGCTCATGAGGTTGCCTGTCGGTGATGCCGCTGGGTTCCCCAACAGTATCAGGACAGAAGTTCGGCTGTTAACCAAAAGGTTGGTGGTTCATGCCCACCCAGGGACACCAGATGTCGGGATGCCGCTGGGGTCCCTGACAGTACTAGGACAGAAGTTCTCTTCTACCTCCAAGGACGCCAGGGAATGGATGAAAACTCACGAGTCCAACACAGTTCTGAAAAGGCTTTTAATAGTACAAAAGCTCTACAACCACAATCCAATATAATGAAAGAACTCTAGCTCTGGTCAGAACTTAGACCAAACAAGAGAGCCTAAATCTCCCACCGGAAAGAGAGGATCTCACCCGAGAGGAGTCCTACCCAAAAGAAGGAAAAAAGATGAAGGGGGCCTCAAATCAGTCCCCTTATATACCCCAAAGTAATCCTATCTGTGACAGGGAGGGTCGTGTCAACAAAGAACCCTGAACAAATTGTAGAAGGTTGGTGCCACATCCTACTACAGGTATAAACAAAGGTTAGCCAAGGACTAATCCCTTCTACTGAGATGATCTCTTATGTAAAACACTGGGAGAGAGAATACTGGAGAGAGAGCTGGTATAAAGTAATACGTCTTAACTTCATGAGCTTCATGTAATCTAGATGGTACCCACAAGGTCCTTCTTATTTATTATCTGCACCAGGGTGATTCTGAGTATCTTGTTCTCCGTATACAGAAAGGGTCACACTTGCCTGCTTGAGAGCAAACTAGTATGATCCTTCCTATAGCCTTCCTATAGTCTCAATGTAGCCAGGGTGGTCAGTCTCCTGGAAAATTCTATCTGTCCCACGCTGGGTGCAGTGGGTATAAAGAGGAGCTGTGCCCAATCTAGAAAACATAGAAGTCTTAGTAGATGTATAATAAGTCAGAAGTTATTCAGAGTGAAGGTGACTTCTGTAACTGCCACACCCTCTATCAGTGTTTAAATAGAAGAGAGATCTCAGTAGAATGAACCTTGGCTTAAGAATGTATAAATAGATTAAGCTGTGAGTGGGTAAAACAGCAATGCTCCGAGATTAGCTAAACCTGTCACCCAACAGTTGCCTTTGTGGCTGTTCTATTTTATTGGAAGTACTAGAGCAATAAATTTTACCAAGTTGCGCTCTTATGGAATGATTTTTTTTTATTTTTCTGTACATTTTGGTGATACATTCTATAGCCTGAAGCTTTAGACTATAAATTCTAACATTTTTAATTTTAGCATCAACTTAAACAAGTATTAGTTTAATTCCTATATGGAACAAATTAGCTTTGCTAGTTTGTTATTGTACTCTAGATACCCAAGAACTAGGCCACATATACCAATTGTACAAGAAAAGTGTAAGAATTCCACAAAAATCATTAATTTAAAAGAATATATGCACACCTATGTTCACAGAAGTGCTCAGTACTATAGTCAAGATATTGCAAAAATCCAGACGTCCAACTATGCATGAGTGAATTAAGAAGTTATGGTATAGAACATAGAAATGCTGATGATGTTTATGCTTTGAGTTTTTGGGTCCCCAGGGTATATTTCCAGAAGTGGTATAACTGACTTATATGGGAGCTCAATTTATAGTTTTTGAGGAATGTCCACAATGTTTTCCAAAAAGGCTGAACCAATCTGTATTCCCATCAACAATGAATGAGAGTCCCTTTCTCCTCACATTCATGCCAGCAGTGGTTGTTACTGTTTTTTGGGGTTTTTTGGGGGGATATGTGCTGGTCTCAGTGGTGTGAGATGATGTCTCATTGTTGTTTTGATGGAAACCCTGATGATTATTAATGTAGAGCACTTTTTCTTGTGCCTTTTGACCATTTGAATTTCTTCTATGAGGAACTTTCTGTCATTTCTTCTTACCATTTTTTGATAGTGTTGGATGTTTTTATTTTCTTATTCTACCAGTGCCTTATGTATCTTTGATATTACTCCCTTATAAGATGGGTAATGGGTAAATAATTTTTTCTCAATTCCATGGGCTGTCTTTGTATCCAGTCATTGTTTCTTTTGAAGTGCAAAGGTTTCTTAGTTTAATGTAGTGCTGTTTGTTTATCTTTGCTTCCACTTCCTTGGTCAGTGGTGTTTTATCTTAGAAGATGGCTTTAGTTTCAATGTCATGCAGGGTTTGGCCTATGTTTTCTTCAATGTACCATATGGATTCAGGTCTGATGTTGAGGTCTTTAATACATTTTGATCTGACTTTTGTGCATGGCTTTAGCTTGAGGTCTGAGTTATTTTTTTAAACACTATGATTTACAAAATACAAGACTTCCCAATAGGGTTGTTGGAGAGACTCATCATTCAGCACCAATCCCACCACCAGTGTGCCTCCACCACTACCAGAGACCCACATTCCCCACACCCCCCCTATCTCCATCCCTTGCCTGCTCCCTTACCCGGCATCAATTATGTTGATCATTACTGCCCATATAAGGGAATGGTATTGACAAAAATCATGGCTTTTTTTTCTGGGTTTTTCTGTGGGAGTCTGGTCGATTGTGTTCTTGAATTCATTTTCTGGGTTGCCAGAACACAGTGGTTCTCTATTGTCAACCCCAGACTCACCTGCACTGCACCTACAGACAACACCTATTTCACATTTATTTCAACCTCTATTTGAGCTTGTTCTATGTATACACTGAAAACCCTATTCTATATTCTTGTTGGCGCCACTTCTCTAAACACAGTTGGTGAATATGGTCTTAGACGAAACTCATTGAGATTCTTAAAACGCCATTGTGCCATCTGACCTCATTGTATAGGAAATTTTCAATATAATCCACAGATACACTCTTGTCCATACACGTGTGTTTCTATGAAATGTGATGGGATACCTGTTAGAGGAGTATACCAGGTTTTGAAATATCACACAGCTGCTTTGTGCCCGTGCACCCTGGGGATAAGGCTGTGTGGATTTGTGGAATCGGACGTTGAGAATGACTGTTGTTGTGGTGTGTGAGGCCTCTGGTGGGGTGGGGGGAGCAAAGGGCCAGAATCTGCCTCCCAGGATGCCCCATCAGCCTGACACAGGGCTGGCAGGCAGGCGTTATGCTCTGTGCCAGTGTACCTAGATTCTGGCCGACAGCATCAGAAGCAGTCCTGGGCAGGCCCACCAGGCCTTTGTGGAGGGGCTGAGGTGGGGAAGTGCACCAGCTTCAGCTACCTGGAAAGCCTGGTGGATTTGGTCACCAAGTCCCACATGAGTTCATCTATTTACATGTAGCTGCCCATTTTCCCAGCACTAGAATCTGGAAACAACCTGAGTGCCCAGAACAGATGACAGATGACTGGATAAAGAAACTTCAGCACATCCACACAATATAATACTATGAAGCTGTTAAGAAAAATGAAGTCATGAAATTTGTTTTTAAATGGATGGACATAGAGGTATTATGCTGAGTAAAATGAGTCAGGAGGAAAGAGGAACTGATATAGAATGGCTGAACCCATTTGTGGGATGTAAAAAAAATAGGAGATTAATATCCAATGCCAGGAAAAAGAGGACAAGGAGAACTGATCCAAGGTTGGAAGCCTGTCATAAGCATGTGTGGATCAAAGGTCAGTTAGGATAGATAACAGGCCAGTATGACAATAATAGTAGGAAATGATCACTCTGGACAAGAATTAAAGTGTAGATAAGGGTAAACATGATAACCTCTCAGTAACTGTATTGCAAACCTCTCCCATGTAGTCTCGGGTTTAATGGACCTCTGCTCTGTCCCTGGCCTCTCCTCTCAGTGCCTAAGGACTCCATGCAGTTACTGGGTTAATGGTCACGATATATGTGTATAGTGTATGTGTTTACTATGTATGCTACATAAGTATATACATATACTTATGGTATTTTCTATATAGAATTTTATACACAATAGAATACTATGCTGCTGTAACAAAGAATGAAATCATGCAACTTGCTATGTAAATGGAGCTAGTGAGTGTTATGTTGAATTAAGGCAGTTTTAAAAAGAGGGACATGGAGAGGGTGATTTTTCTTGTATGTGTAATAAAAGTATACAGTCAAGGAGCAGTAAATGATCAGAAGCAACTGAAGAGTTGGTTCACAGAACTAAGCTTGGAGTAGGAGAATGGGGTGAATGAGTACAGTGTTCTGGAGGGTAAGAAGCGCTCTGGTGATGGATTTTGGGATGATATATACATGAAATGATCATTAACTGTATTGCAAATCACAGTACTCCAATAGGAATGCTGGTGAGAGTAACTTATGTTAGAAACCATGAACAGAAGGACAGCCTTAAACTTAATGTAGTTTATAGTCCTAAACTTACTAGAATCTTTGGGTATGGTAGAGTTAGCATAGGATGAGGATATTATTGGAGTCTCCAAAAAGTTTGTAAGTACTGTGCCAGCAGACAAAAACAATAGCTTACCCTACCGCATGGAATCAGGTTAATAAAGACAAAAAATATCCTTGATAAAATATTGCATTTCAGTATGGTTGTAAGAACCATAAATCAATCTGAAAATGTTATAAGTAGCCTTAGGGACTAAGCTAATAGCTAAAAAGGACAAAGAACCTCCTGCCCCGGGCACATCTCTTTAACTCCACCATTCTCCCTTCATTAACATACGACTTAGAGACCTGGATCCTATGAAAGCAGGATTAGAACACTATTGGTGTCTCCCAGAGAGGAATCGAAAGAGCTATGCTTGGAGTATCACGCCTCAATTAAGTGAGAGAAGGAATCGGAGTTCTGACCTCATCTGACGATTGAGAGTCTGGGATGCTGTCTCATTTGCCAAGGTGTCAAAAATCAGATGGGCTGGACATGTAATGTGATTTGGAGATGACCGTTGGACTAGAGCTGTTACCGACTGGGATGTAAAAAGATCCACATGACCAGATCAAGATGGTCAGACTTACTCATCAAGACCCTGAGCGAATGGTTTGAGGCTCTTCGTATTTCTGGAGCAAGCAGATGCCATTGGGCTACACTGGCACATGATACGGTCAAATGAAAACGTTACTGGTGCCTGCTCAAGCAAATAGATGAATAACGGCATGTCAAGTGATCAAGTGATCAAGCCTTAAGGAAAAAGATTAATATGGTTAAACTTTGGAATATGGAAAAAACTAATGACCTTTTATTTTGTGGTTGTTTGGGATATGGAATATATCACTGTATCACTGTCTTCCGTTCATCATCAATTTGCTCGAGCAGGTACCAGTAACATCTCCATAAGTCCTGTCTCATGCTAGTAGAGCCCAAGGGCATCTGGTTGCTCCAGGAACATAAAGAGCCTCAAACCATTACATCAGGTCATGGGAATGAGGTCTATAATTGTTACTGGTATTTGGCATATCAAATACGACACGCGAGGCTTGCCAGTTTCTGCTGTGCGGTGGCATGCTCTTGTAGTCACCTCTAAATCTAGCATTTATTGATGAACTGTGCGGCCTAGCGGCCACGCAAGCTGGGCTGTAATAGGCTCTTCTGCTGGGTGGAGTTCTGACGAGAGGGAAGTCTGGATGTGGAAAATGGCGGCCCTCATGGAGTGGGGGCTCGTCTGGCTTGTTGTGAGGCTCTGCTGGGGTGGCAGGCCAGGGCTAGAACCCGCCATCCCTCCTGGGGCACCTCGTGAGCAGCTGGGCACAGGGAGAGCTGGTAGCAGCTCTGCTCCATGTCTGTGAGTCTCTGGATCCATATGGAATATAACATTATTAATATATTCATAAAATATCTGATAATGCATTTATTAATAAAAGTAGCTGTCCGATTTGCAGATAAGTAGATAGTTCCTTTTCTTTCTGAACTTGATCATTTTCTCTCCAAAAAACTTTTCAGAGGAACTGAAAATGGTTTTATGAATTTATAAATCCTCTTGCCTGGCTGTTGACTGGCTTTTCCCTTAAGGTTCAGAAGTGTGGTGTTCATTTGTATCTTGCTCCATTACTGTTGCTGCAGAGGCACCACCACTGTGATCTAATGCTGCCGTGTACAACCACCCCCCAACTCTAAGCATATCTGTGTAGCTCAGCTAGGGTAAAGCGAAATCCTACCTTTGAGAATTCTGAAGTCTAGTGATGCATTCAAGATACTTCAGTAGTCTCAAAAGGGCTCAGATTGTAAAACAAGGCCAACTCCTTTCTTTGGTACTGTCTTTGTTCTGTCCTAGGCAAACTTGGATAGAAACTTGTTATAATGACAGTGCAACAAAAATGATAAAATGCTATTACTTGGATCCTAGTGGTTCTTGTTCCATTGACTGCTGTGTCATCTCACACCATACATCCGTATTCCTTGGGACACTGACCCTCATTCTTTCAGAGGAAATACTCAACCATTTTACACAGATGAGCCAGAAAAGATCACTGTAATTATGATGACGTTCGTGGCTAAAAAACAAAACAAAACAACAAAAGCCGATAGAGGAGGGACTGTTTAGTGCTGAAATTCTCTCATTAAACTTAAATTATTACAGGGGATGGGGAGTTAGCTCAAAGGAGTTAAGTACATACTGGATCTCTGGGTTGGAGAGATCCATCACCACATGTTTCCCTGAGCATTTCCAAGAGTAGCTCCTGAACAACACAGGGGATGGTCCCCCTTGCCCCCTCCCCAAATACATATAGCACTATAAATTTCAAAGAAGCAAACTTGACGAGTATAAAAATAGTTCCTAGGGCTGCATGCAGGTCAAATGGCATACTTAACAGGTTTGGAACTCTAGGTTCAATCTCTCAACACATTTGCATATACAAGTACATTCACATACTGGAATACTACTGTTCCAACTTGCATTGGAACAGTTGACCAGCTGATACCAATTTGAAACTTTAGTTCTTAGAATGTATTACTTTCGGTGGTAAGGCTGGGGCAGTCCACAACAAGCCAGAATGAGTTAGTCATTTTTATTCCTATGCTTGCTGTGAAGCCTTTATTAATTTTATTCTGTGGGTATTCAATTTATTTTGTTATTTAAAGTATATATATAATCATGTTTATAAGAATCAACATATAGTTTCTGTTCTGTAAGTTTTTTGAGGTATGAGCCTTGAATCAAAATTATTTATTTTCTAATACTTAGCAAAGTGCTAGTATTTAATATAAACATCTATAAGAATTAAAAACTTATTTTTACAAAATTGTTCAAGAATACTCTTTTATCATAAACTGTTAATGTTAGCATTTATGGATAGCAGTGTTGACAAAGCCTCAAACCAAGCTTTATTTTCTAGTTTAATTGAATAAAGAAATTAAGACTTGTTCTTTAAGCCCATATTTTCACTTGTACACATAGTTCACTAATATGTTTCTAAGTCTCTTAGCTTGCTTGTGCTTTCTTTTAAGCTATGTTTTCTCTTGAACACATTTTTTCTCCTTCCCCTCCTGCTTCACTCAGGAAAAAAAATCTTGCTTCACTAAAAGAATAAATAAGTAATGAAAGAAATTAAATTTAATGATTATGAGTGTGGGCATTGTTTTAAGACTGGCTTGGATCAGTTTCCCATCATGTCAGTTTACTGATTGTGTAATCATGGTCAATATCCTGATTATTCTATCTGTGCCGTAATACATTAAATCTTTAAAACAGGGCTAAAAATATTGCTCACACCCCTGTGATACCATAAGGAGCATAAAGATCAATGTTTGCAAGTTATTTTGTCTAGCATATAACACACAACTAGTTGTCATTATAATGGTAGTTGTTAATAAGTATTTCTAAAGAAGTTCACTGTCTTCTTCCGTGCATTGGTTCTTTCAGGGAGTTTATGTCATCCCAGGCAAAAGCAGTTATGAAAACTACTGAAGATTACCTGCATCCTCAGTTTGGCCCCAACAGACGTTTGCATTCAGCGGCAGTATCAGAAGGGTCGGGACTTCAAGATTGCTCCACACATCAAACAGTATCAGATCATAGTTATGATGAAATATCAGACCTAGATAGCTACAAATCAAACAGTATAAACAATTCTTGTTTTATATCAGCATCCAAGAGAAACAGACCTGTCAGTGCTCCAGAGGGTCAACAGAGGTAATCAAAGCTGTTCTCTGTTCTTTTTAACTGACTGTTGAAGCTCTGTGCTTTCAGCAGAATTGGTAATGATTCAAGTGACAATTTCAGACATGAAAATGTAGCACATCTCTAGTTTTAGCTTTGTTTTTGTTTTGTTTTCTTTGAAAGCACTGATGTAGAATGTTGCTAATTATACTTGTGGAAACAGGAAGTGCAGCTCAACCCGGATAATCCGAAACTGAAAAAATGCTAGAAGCAGAATCAGACTGGTACCATAAATATCTTTGCTTTTTAGATATTTGAAAGTAATAATCCGTGCTTTTTATATTTAACCAATTTTTAAAACAAAATTAAAAAGGAACACATAAAACCATTTTTGTGTGTATGTTTTCATATTGAAATTGTCGGAAGCTATAAATCTAAGAATTCATTTTAAATGAATAGTAGAAAGTATTGGTAAAAATAATAAAGTGATACATTAGTTTTGTATAATAGTTGTTTTAATTTACCTAAAATTAAAAAATATTTTCTTTGCTTCTGTGGTATTAAGAATTAATAGGATTAGAGAACTCCAAAGTAAACAAAGAAATGACATATTAGTCTTTTGTAAGTATTTTGGCAGAGAAAATAAAAAGTTTGGAAATTGTTTTTTGACTAAAAACCAACTTAGAAATATTAAATTTAAATAAAGACTGGTACTCAAGGACTACTCAAAATATAAAGCATGTTTCTACTTTTTACTTTCAAAAATAACATGATATAAAAGCTAAAAATTATTACAACTAATTTTTCTTTGCATATTTTCTGGTTCATTTCATTCTCATTCATTTGAAGTTTCATTCAGCACAAAATCGGCACCGATTGTCACAAAGATTCAAACATCAACCAAGAGTGATTAAAGTAACAGCTTACAAAAATGGATCTAGAACAGTCTTTGCCAGCGTTACTGTACCAACCATCACCCTGGTAACTTTATTTAGAATATTTTAATGTTTTTTTCCCTATTACTCTATAATGTAACAATTGGAAAGGTCACATTTATGATAAATATTTATTTTAAATAATCTGATTCTACAATTTGCTTATAGCATAGATCTCAGACATTTTATAATTTTCTTTTTGTGATCTGTACATTAGGAAGTGTTATGAAATGGAGAAAATGCTTTAAATCTTATAGGTAGCTAAGTGATTACTTAGGAACTAAATTTAGGTACTCATTAAATTATCTTGGTATAGTGATTTATCTTTTATTTGTATGTTTTCAACTATTAGAAAACTGTAAGTTATTTGACTTAGTTATCTGAATTACTGGCATTCAGTCACTGGAATTACTGTAACTCACTGTGATTCAGTGAGTTACTATTTTGATCATTAGAATTTTGTTTCATGGGAATGTGTTACTTTCTTTGTACTAAATCACTGTCTCTTACCTCTTGCTTTCTTCTAGCTGCTGCAGGAGTGCACAGAAAAAGCTGAATCTGAACAAGGCTGCACGAAGAGTATTCTTGGCAGATGGCACTGAAGCCTTCGAACCTAAAAGATATACCCCATGAAGCCGATATTTATGTTTCAACAGGAGAGCCCTTTTTTAGATCCATTCAAAAAAATGAAAGGTAAAAAAAGGGGAGGGTTACTTTACCCACACACAGTAAATTGCTTAAGGGGTGCAATTAAAAAAATGATTTTCATTCTGCCTTTTTTGCATGGTTTAACAAAACTAATGTTTACGCATTTACAGCTCAGTAAGAGGATAATGTGCTTAATGAAAGAAAAATCCACTGACAGCCACGTTTATTGCCCTTCATTAGCATTGGTGCTTAATTTAATATAGATCTGAACAGACATTAGGGAGCCTGCAGGAGGTTAAATGGTGAAAATATAATAAATTAAATCAGAGATTATTGAATTTACTATTTAGTTTCTGTGACACCCAACAGACATAATTCATTAGATGTATTCTCTCAGAAAATAGTTTCAAGTATCATTTATTAATTTATACTCTTGGCCTTTTTTAAAGATAGTGTTAACATAATTATAAAATGTTTCAAGTAATTAATATATAATTCTTTATATGTATGATTTTTCTAAGAAAAAATTTTATAAATGCTCTAGCTTGACTTTTAAAAAGTATTGCTCTGTTGCCTTGAAATGTATATATATGAAAAACTAGACATGCTTTTTTGGTAAGGTCTTTTTCAGAAGTTCGTTTTCAGAAGTGTGGACATTTTATAAAATAATTTTTTTCAGTGGAAAATACATTTTAATAGAGAAATGAAAGTCCCATTATCTAAGAATCTTCTTCCAAGCATGTCATACCCAGATTCTGTTATTCAAAACTGTACATGGTAATCACATTTAAATGCCATTATAGCTTTGCCATAAAGATTTAGTATATCTAAACTGCTCTGTCCCCCTATTTTTTTATAATTTAGTAGAAATATTTTTTTCCAACTGCTATTATGCTGGTGAATCAAAGGCAAGTCTAGGCAGTATTGCATTAAGTGAAAAATGTAATCTTGAGTTCATTATAGATGAGGTGATAAACATTCTTTCATTATTGTTATTACATAAAAAATATACTATTATAGCTCTTTTTTGATGGTACTTGATTATCATGGAATAAATAGCTTATTGAATATAATAGTAAGTTTTGACAATTTGGTTTTTGCAAAGAAACTTGTTGCTATAATACTCAGTAAAAATTGTTATGCTAAAATAGAAACCCATATATTTTTCAAATTTTCCTTTATCTTTAAAATATGACTGCATTTCTTTTGAATTCAGTTTATCATCTGTAGAAAAGCACAAGTATATATGGATAACTATTTCTGTGGTTGTTTATGTACAGATCTTTAATTAGTAACTCATTAAGATCCTTGCTTCTTTTTATTAATTAAAATATATTTTGTCATGATAATGGTATTATAAAAGAAACATATAAAAGGTATTTTTTTATTAATATTACTAAAATATCTTCTGGGCACACATGCCTAAAATAACAATATTACACACATGACTAAGCTTGATGGATGTGGTTTTATAATATAAAAACTAATTTCTTCCTCGTTTGGATTTCTCTTTTAAAGCCAAGACTAAAACAAAACAAAAAAACTTCTTTGCTTTGTCTTCACATCTTTGGCTGTGTTTCACTGTGACATGCACTGCTGTTCTTTTAGCACCAAAATGTTGGCACACACTCCTGAAAATTTCACACCATCTCTTGCTGGATCAGCAAGCTTAACCCACCAAAATCTGGTGTTGTGCAATGGTTTTTGACTGATAATCAATCTTTATGCTGCTCGACAGTTGTTGCTGGGACACGGAGTAGAGCAGGTGGCAGATGTGCCTTGTCTTTGGAGAAAAGAAATTGTAGGTGAGCTTGGACACAGACTAGCATATCACATGTCCATTTGAAAGTCTTACGATAGATATAATGGGGGAAAGTCACTTGTGTAAGTTAAGCTAAAGATGGATATTTGGTTTCATAACTTTAAGACTATAATTGTAAATAAGTATATAAAATCTCTATGTATATATCTATATATATGTTTATGGTAACCCTTGATTGAATTAAAATAATAGATGTAATTGTCATGGATTCTATTTATCAGTCACATGTTTATGAACTAGATTAGAATTACCTTTCTTGACATGTTTAATAGACAAATAAAAGTTTTCTGACATTTCTCCCATGTACCATTAAAAATAAAATGTATATAGTTCTGAAGGCATTGGATAAACTAAGCATAAGCCGTTTTTGAAAAAAAACGAATGTTCTAAAGTGAAATGGTGGGAAAGTGCTGCTTACAGAATTAATCATTATTGTGTATAAATAAACATAAATATTTAATATACAATTAATCATAGGCATTAGAATCTTTAATTTGTCATTAATTTAATATACTTCTTTTCATTCATTCAGCAAACATTCATTGAGAGTTTACTGCATGCCAGGTAGTAGACCAAATCCTAGTTCTTTTCTATCACTTTTTAATCTCTTATTTGAAATTTAATTCAACTTAATCTAAATCTGATACAGTAAATACTTTTAAAGTACATACTGTATGTCTAGATGTGATAGGAATAGAAGTCATTATTTAAAGGAACTTAAACTAGGTATATCATATGTCCTTGAAACTACAAACATTATTCAACAGTGTAGGGAAAATGGGTCTTACAAAGGAAAAGTTATCTTGTTTCTCGTACCAAAAAGCCAAATATACCTATATATACTTTGATTATTATATTCCTATACTTAATTTTTTGCTTTTTCTTTGGAAAGAAAGAAAATTGCCTAACAACTGTTTCTATATTTACTGAGGTAGAAAAAGACCTACAGAACATCTCTAATTTTTCAACTACCTTACTACTCCTTTTGAGCATCATTGCTGACAACTGGTGGCACTGGCTTAATAGAAAGCCAGAGGAGCTATTCATCACATACCTCAGAACACAAAGCTTTCATATAGAGGTCAAGCCAAGGTCAAGAATGACATGAAGCGTTCTCTGTTGAAATGAATATTAGAATAATTATTACATTTTGAAGTTGAATGAGTAAACAAAGGATAAATTGTACATGGGGAAAATAGGAAATGTTTTTATAAAGATTGTGAAGAAGATACTTTATTATGTCTTATTCTGGCTCTGGCATTCTGAAATTTTTGATGATTGATAGAATTGTGAAGAAATGGTTAATGACTTGTTTGAATATGTAAAAAATTTCAGATTCATGGACATATGCTTTAGACTTTACTTACAGATAGTTTCATGAATGTTCTATTTAATGGTGTCTTTGAGAAATTCTTGCATTAGGCTTACGGAGTTTATAAGAAATTAAGCTCCTTTATAGCTTCTAGATACTATACACAAAGCAAACATGGTATAAGAAATGGTTCATGCCCTGTGATTGCTTAAATATCTTAAAGAAGATAAAAGGGAGTAAACCTATTTGGATCAAATGTGTTTGCAAGTTCCAGAGTATGAAGTTTTGGTTATTTAAAAAAATAGTTTAACATTTCTTTCTTTCCTTTCTTTCCTTTTTTTCTTATCTGGCTTTCAGAGTTATTTACAATGATTCATTTTAGTCCAGAGTTTTGTTAACCAGAATTGAAACTGAATGATATGAATAAGATTTTACATCTTTTATATACTGCATTGTGAAGATTTAGTCACAGAAAAAATCCATGAAAAGAGTTCTTGATACTATGTCTAAGATCTAAATTTAAACCTAGAGATTTTCTAACTGCCATGTGATCTACAAAATGAAATAATTTGCTGTGACAGCTTGTGATTGACAAGAATACGTGTGAGCACATTAAAATAGGCCATCTTTTCATGTAGAAGGAAATGTCAGTGAAATGATGGATTCTCATCATTTTAATTATTGATGATTTGGAAATATTTCAATTCCATGACACACAAGACACATTCTAAATCACAGCATAACACTTTTCCCTCATATGTGCACCCAATAATGAAATGTTCTGTCATATTTTGTTTTTCAAAAAATGCGTTAGTTTAATGAACCTGGACTCATGCATTGTATATTCTTTGTTACATGTTTCCTGAATTTGTTGGTTTGCAGATGATTGTGTTTAAAGCTCAAGTTTCAGTAGGTCACCCAGCACCCATTGCACTTCTCCCTTGCTATATTCTTGCAGCTGGATCTCAGGATAACACTACAGTGATACTGCCTACATCAGTGGTTGCATTAGTCCTGCTGTAGCTAAAATTGGCATTAAGGATGCTTACAGATAGGATGACTTCAATAATAAGGCAGACAAAGAAGGATTTAGAGTGGGCATCCCAGATTTTCAATTATGAAATTCTTAAGTAGTGTATATGCATTTTTAAACTTATTTTTAATCCATCTCATTTCTCACTACAACTATTTAAAAGTGGAAAAATATTTTTATAGAAAAAATGTCATATACTGTCACTGTCTTCTGGGGGCAGCACAATTATGTCTATTTATACACATTAGAATAAAGTTATGGTCATATATTTTTTTCTGTTACAAAAGTCTCAAACCTGTAAATATAGTATAAAGTATTTTTATGCTAAGAATAAATAAGTATATGAAGATTATAATGATAGGTGTTGAAGCAGTCCAAAAAATGTCTTTAATCGAGAAAGAGAGAGAAAGGGAAAGAAATAAAAGAACCTGCCATGGAGGTGGGCTGGGGAAGGGGGGAGGGAACCGGGACGTTGGTGGTGGGAGATGGGCACTGGTGGAGGGACGGGTGCTAGAACACTGTATGACCAAAACCCAAATATGAACTTTTTAATTGTATATCTTTTTATTTGTATATCTCACGGTGGTATAATAAAATACTTAAAAAATGTCTTTAATCAATAGGAAAATCTAGAGTATGCATGTGGCAGGAACTCCTCTCACTATCAAAATAGACAATGATTGAGAAATATTTGATTTCTTGACATACTCATGAAAATGCTTCAATTTATACTTACATACACTCACACATAACATATGCTGCTTTATATGCCTGCAAATTTCTAACTGCCTTTATAATTTATTTATTTATTTTTTTTGAGTATTTTTTAAAAATTTCATTACACCACTTTTAGACATACAATTGCAATATGCTCATGCTCGAGTTTTGGTTCCAGTGTTCCAACACCCATCCCTCCACCCGAACCCATCTCCCATCACCAATGTCCCCACCTTCCTCCCCCCCTCCCTCCCAACTACTTGGCGGGTTCTGTATATCTTTTCTCTCCTCTCTATCTCTCCCTCCTGCCTAACTTTCCTACACATCGTAGAATGCAGTACATTAAAGACATAACTGTTTCCACTAGTTTGATGGACCGTATGACCGCAAGTGGCGCGCAACTTAGGGGCCTCATGGTCAGCATCCAGACAGCAAAAATGGTGGCTAATGTGGTGGGTGAGTCTCATCCGGCTGCTGCCTTTATAATTTAAATTAAATCTGCATGTCATGTATCTAATTCCATGCTTTATGCATAATGTTTATTTCTTACAACAACTACTGAATTTGTGCTACAATCTATAATCTCATATGCAATCCAAAAATCCAAATTGTAGAGACCAGTGTTTTAGAATTCATTTGTAGCAGAGTTTTATTTAGTATAATCAGTTATTTTGTTGAAATAATTGATTTCTTTGACTGTGGGTTTCTTTTGATAGAAGTTGCTAAATGTCAACATATATCAAAGTTGGAAACAAATGGCATTGAGATGTATTGCAAAAATGAACCCCTCATTCACTATTGGTGGGAATTTTGATATAGGCAGCATCACTGTAGTGTTATCCTGAGATCCAGCTTCAAGAATATAGCAAGATGTGCAATGGGTGGTGGGTGACCTACTGAAACTTGAGCTTTAAACACAATCATCTGCAAACCAATAAATTCAGGAAACACATAACATAGTTGCTATATGTCATTTAAAATATGACATATATACTTTTAAGGTGTATGTATTATACTAACTATTCTGAAAATCCAAAATATTCTGCAAGGATTTAAAAAATAAATTGTAATTTAGTAATATGTTGTCATAGTATAAATATTTATGTTTTTGATGCACACAGTTTCCACACCTTAGTACCACCAGAATACACAAGACCCTCCTCTAATTCCCAGTTACTTCAGTCCACTTCATAACTACTCTAGTTATCTAATACAGGGACAAAGGTTTATTATCATTTGAACTTCCCGTCCCTTGTTTTGTTACTTGACATATCATATGTGAGTGAGATAACCAGAATTTTGTCCTCTCGCTGACTTATTTCACTGAACTTGATGCCCTTCTTTCTGTCCAAGTCTCAAATGGACTGCATGATTGCATCTTTGTTATGCTACGAAATATTTCATTGTGAATTACAACAACTTTACTTCTTTTATTTGAGGGTATGGGGAATACCCAGCAGTGCTTGGGCCTTACTCCTGCTCTTTTCTCATAAATTACTCTTGGCAGAATTCAGGGGACCATATGTACTGTTTGGGATTATTCCTGGGCCAGATGTATGTAAAGTAAGTGTCACTCTGGCCCCACCATAATTTATTTATTCATTATGTTATTATACATTTGGGGGTTTTTCAATATTCTACTTATTTTATTAAGCACTGCAATGAACAGTGATGTTCATATATCTTTTCAAATTAATGGTTTAGTGTTGGAAGGTTAGATACCAAGATGAAGAATGAGTAACATTAGAGTTCTATTCTTACTTTTTTTTTGACAGATCTTCATATTGTTTTCAATAAAAACTAAGTCAAACAAAATTCCCACCAACAGTGAATGAGGGTTCATTTTTGCAATACATCTCATTAATGCTATTTGTTTCCGTCTTTAATATATGTTGTTTTCACTGATGTGCCATGATCCTTGTTTTTATTTGCATCTCCCTGGTAATGGAGGGTGAACTACTTTTCAGACGCCTGCTGGTTGTCTGTTTTTCTCATTATGGAAATAACAACTCCTCTTTCCACTTTTTATGGAGTTCATTAGGTTTGTTGCTGTTGAGCTTTGTTAGTACTCTACATATCTTGAAATTCGCATTTTATCTGATGTATTGCGTTCAACTATTTTCTCTCCATTGATATGAGGTCTTTTTTAAAAAAAATTAGCCTGAGTTTCTTTTGCCCTACGAAATTTCATTTTATCTTGTCCCATTTGTGCATTGCCTGTATTTTCCTCAGTGTATTTAATGGAGTCAGAGCTAATGTGGCAGTCCTTAATCAACCTGAATTAATTTTGGGTGTGTGGTATGAGATGTGGTGTTTCATTTTTGGCATGTGACTAACAAGTTTTCCAGCACCAATTTATTTATTTATTTTTTCATTTTGATTCACAAGGCAGTGCTCAAGAACTATCCCTGGCATGTGTTCAGGAGTAACTTTGGTGGTACTCTGGGAGCCATATATAGTGCTTGGGATTCACCATGATCAGGGGATATATGGGAAGTACTTTCATCCCTGTGCTAGCTCTCCAGCACCCAATATCATTTGTTAAAAAAGGCTTTCTTTGTTCCACTTCATACACTGAGTTCATATGCCATAAATTATCTACCCTTAAATCAGAGGATTTGGGAGCCAGACCAATAATACTGTGGGTAGTATCTACTGTGGGTAGATCGGCCTTGCATATGCTGATCCAGGTTTGCTCCCTGAACCCAGCCTCCACCAGGAGTGATCCCTGATCACAGAGACAGGAGTACACCCTCAGCTCTGTTCGGTGTCTCCTCAAAAAAAAAATTCAACAATAAAAATCTGAATGCTTTTCTCTGGACTCTTAGTTTTAGAATCTGAATTTATTCCAGTACCATACATTTTGATTGCACTATTTTTATAGTATAAAGTTGGAAATGTGATACCAACTTATTTTTTCTCAGAATGGTTTTGGATATTCTGGGGAGTTTGGTGTTTCCATTCAACTTTCAGTTATGTTATTTTTTAAAAATATCAGGAATTTTGATGGGAATGACATTGACTCTGTTACTACTTTGGGTAGGAGTAACCTAAGGATTTTGGATTAGGTCTTTTATAACTGCAAAGAAATAGGTATTTTAATTCCATTAGGGTGTTGACTCAAAGATTTGTTTGTGTAGTACTTATCACCTTACCTTTTTAGCTTCATGGTTTAGAATGGTCAAAGTGTAAGAGCTGAAAGAGCATGTGGTAGTAAAAGAAAACTGTGACATTATTAGGAAGCAGCAAATTAGAGTTAAAGAGAGATTATTCATTCATGTTACAGAGTTTCTTCAATGTGCCAAGAATTGCCCCAACTCTTGAGAATACTGAGACAGAGTTCTCAGAAAATTGGGTTCTAGTGTAGGCAAGACAATTGACAATAAAAGTATAAAATTTAAGTGAGGTAGGTACTACTTATTGAAATGTTCTATAAATTATATCTACAATATCTACAAATCATATATCTACAATTATATCTACAAATTATATCTGCAAGGTGGTATAAGAACAAATAATGTGGAAACTAAAAGAAAGAATTTCAGAATGAAACAAACACTTCTTCCTTCTTGATAACAAATTTAACAGTTAAGCTTGTTACTTAACCTAAACATTCATGTATTGTGTAGTTAACTCAGAGTATTTTCTGAAAACTTTCAAACTAATTAGCCTTTCAAGCTAATTTTTTTTGAGGTTCTCGAAACCTGAGCAGAGAACAAAAACATGCAGTAATAGTGAAAATTAAAGACTTAAAGTAAGATTACCTTGCAGTTTCTAGTCCCTTTTATATAGACCTTGCTATATGATAGGCATATTAGTCTATTTTCAATCTTCTTAATTGTAAAGAGAGCTAACAAATCGTAATCTGAAAGTATTGTTGGATAGTAAGTTGTTTTTCTTAAGTTATTTAGGGGCCAGAGATATATTACAGGGTTTTAGGCACTTGCCTTGCACATGACTGACCAAGGTTTGATTCTAACCCCCCCACACCCCACAACTAATGGTCCCCTGAGTACCTCCTAGTGTAGTGACAAAATGAATCACTTGTCACTTGTCTTCCCTGTTGTTAGTCGATTTGCTCAAGCAGGCTCCAGTAACATCTCCATTTGTTGGGAATGAGGTCCATCATTGTTACTGTTTTGGCATATGGAATACACCATGATAGCTTACCAGGCTCTACTGTGGCTCTGGGTTCATCCTAGGGGGCCCAGTCTTTTCTATGTCAGGCTATCAACCATCCAGGGCCCACGGGCAGAACCCTACATGTAGACAAGCCTGTCTCCTGTCTACCACCTGCCTGTGCAGCTGGGCAATGCAGCCATACCTGCAACACCTCGAGGGCAGGAACAAAATGAATAATAATAAAAAATATTTTAATAATAAGTATATAAAGTCATGGTTGAATAATATGTGAAGAATAACATTTTATCCATGTAACTTAGAATCAGAGCTAAGAATCAGTGCTGTTAATTGAATTGTTTTATCTACTTCCTTTTCAGAATTGCTGGCAGGTTCAGGAAAATAACCAGAAAAATCATTTTATACCTCAACTCAATATACACATTTTACTAGGTTTTAATAAGATGTTGTATCTAAAATCTTATCACATCAGAGGTGTTTAAAATGTTATATCAAACTAGAGAGAATATTGAGGGTAAGAGGAAGATGGTGTTTGTCTTTCATGTGTCCCAACCTAGTTCAAATACCTGGCACCATATAGCACCATATAGCACCAGGGTTCGACATATAGCACCAGGGTTCACGTTCAAGCACAAAGCCAGGAATTATCCCTGAGTACTGCTGGGTATTAAAACGTGTGTGTGTGTGTATGTGTATGTGTGTGTATGTTTCCTGTCCTTTTGGGGGATGTTGGGGCCACACTGAATAGTGCTTGGGAGTTAGGTAGCTACTCCCAGCTCTGTACTGCATGCAAAGCAATTGCCTTTACAATCATACTCTTATCATCCCTCCACCTGTTCTTACTTATGTTTTCCTTTTTTAATTAAATATTTTATTATACCACCGTGAGATATACAATTACAACATTGTTCATGTTTAGAGGTTTCGGTCACATAGTGTTCCAGCACCCAGCCCTCCACCAGTGCCCATTTCCCACCACCAATGTCCCCAATTCCCTCCACCCTCCCATACCTGCTTAAGTGGCAGGTTCTTTATCTCTTTTCTCTCTCCCTCTCTCTCTTTCCCTTCTCTTACACATTGTGGGTTGCACTACATACCTTTAGAGGCAATCATGTGCATTTTTTTGGCCTATATTTAATGCTCAGTTCTAGGTTGGTATTAGCCCTTTCGACATTTATTCACACATATTCCCTTCTCTGTCTTACCTAACCTCTGACTCCCACACGTTTACGGTAATTTCCACCTTTGGTAAGACCACCTGATATATTTATGTCATGCAAATAAATGCAGTCATTCTATATCTCTCTCTTTCTTTCTGACTAATTTCACTCAACATGACCCTTCCCATGTCCATCCATTTATAGGCAAATTTCATAACTTCATTTTTCCTAACATTTTGCATAGTATTCTATTGTGTAGATGTACCACAGTTTCTTTATCCAGTCATCAGTTCTCAGGCATACTGGTTGTTTCCAGGTTCTGGCTATTGTGAATAGTGATGCTATGAAAATAAAAAGTGCGGACCGTGTTTCCGCTGTGTGTTTTTGGCTTCTCAGGGTATATTCCCAGGAGCGGTATGACTGGGTCAAAAGGGAGCTCAATTTCTAGTCTTTGGAGGAATGTCCATATTGTTTTCCAGAAAGGTTGTACAAGTCAACATTCCCACAAACAATGTATGAGATTCCCCTTTTCCCCGCATCCACGCCAGCACTTGTTCCTTTTTACTCTTTTGGATATGGGCCAGTCTCTATGGTGTGAGGTGGTATCTCATTGTTGCTTTGATTTGCATCTCTCTGATGATTAGTGATGATGAGCATTTTTTCATATACCTTTTGGCCATTCGAATTTCTTCCTTGCCAAAGTTTCTGTTCATCTCTTCCCCATTTTTAATGGGGTTGGCTGTTTTCTTCTTATATAACAGTACCAGTGCCTGATATATCCTGGATATTAATTAACCCCTTATCAGAAGGGTATTGGGTGAATATTCTTTCCCATTCTGTGGACTGTATATCTTGGTCACTGTTTCTTTCAAGGTGCAGAAGCTCTTTAATCTGTTTTCTTTTTTCCATCACATCCTTGCTTTGCTTGTTACCACATCTTTTCTTATCATCCATTGTCATGTTTAATTTTACTATCAATTAGGTCTGCTATATTGAAGATCTTAAAATGCATTCAACCAAATTAAATCACCATTAAACACTTGGCTATACAGCACAATATGGAAGCCTGTTAGTGACCTTGAGTTCTCACTAGTTTGTTTTTCCCTTTAGAATTTTTCCTGAGGTACAGGTCAAAATGAAGTTCTTTGGAATCTCAGGTGGTCTTGCTCTACTAGGAGAGTTGTATTTAAAGTGTTTATGACCCAAGGCTAGCCTTTACTTTTAGCTGCCATACTTATTTCAGAAAGTTCATAGGAAAGTTCAAGGAAAGGGTGATGGCATTTTGATTGGCACAATTGATGGGATGTTTGTAATTTTAATCAAATTTGAATTGAATACATACTTCAAGTGATATGTCAGGCTAGTGTTACTGAGTTAAATTCTAATGACAACCACTGTCATTATTAGTTAAATATAGCCATCATGCCTACAGCAATAAATGATGACACTTAAGAACATGCAGCAACAAAGAACTCAAGTATTTAGAGAAAAGGGAGTGAGTGACTAGAAAATCAGTTGAACACAGGAATGTGACCTGGATTTAATCTATTTACCAAACACAGAAACAGTTGTATTTTGAGCATATGACATAATTGAATATAGCAGCATATTTTCTTTTATCAGAGGATTTATATTTTATAAACTTATCCTACACCTAAGAAATGATTTTTTTTTATTTGTCTTTTTTTAATTAATTTTTTTTATTTTTACAATTACTAAGATATACAATTAAAAAGTTCATATTTGGGTTTTGGTCATACAGTGTTCCAGCACCCATCCCGCCACCAGTGCCCATCTCCCACCACCAACGTCCCCGGTTCCCTCCCCCTCCCCCAGCCCTCCTCCATGGCAGGTTCTTTATCTCTTTCCCTTTCTCTCTCTTTCTCTTTTCCTTTCCCTCCAGACTATGGATTACAGAACATACATTAAAGGGTTGTCATGTGTATCTTTTGCCTCTATTTAATGCTCAGTTCTAGATTGGCATTAGTACCCTCGACAATTGTTAGCACATTGTTCCATTTTCAGTCTTACCTAGCCTCTGACTCCCACACGTTTGTGATAATTTCCACCTTTGACAGGACCTCCTGATATATGTTTCACTTGACCTTGGATATTGCTATCATAATATGTACATATATATTTATATTATGCAGATAAATGCAGTCATTCTGTATCTGTCTCTCTCCTTCTGGCTAATTTCGCTATATCAGGCACTGGTAGAACTTTTTTATTTGTCTTTAATGCCGTTAACTATACCTACTTGGTAGAACATCAATGTGTTTTCAAGCTTATTCTCCAACTACAAAAGAGTGAGTTCTTAAAATAAGATTATTAATAAACTCATGAGTTTGAACTTGCAAGTTTGCTGCTTTTAATCTTGTGACAGCAGGGAGGCAGTATTCTTTTGCCCGGGACATGAAAATGAAAATTATAATTGTTGAACAGATTAATTTTTTTAAATTAGACCAAGGAAATGGATGATAGTGTAGACTAATACAGGAGCAGGAGATAATGTGCTCTACCTTTCTTTTATAATTTTATTAAAAACATAACAATGAAAAGAAAACAGAATGTTATTTCTTCAAATAAACTATCACCTTTGCCTGGATCACAACATTCTCTGAGTGCTGCTGGAGAGTAATGGGAAGATCAGGGTATTTGGCAGTGCTTGAGCAAGCTGGGAAACTCCCCTTTGTGGAAGTGCTTCTCAAGCATTCTAAGAACTACACAAAAGTTCAACCCTAGTGTCAACAGTTCTAGGGAGAAATGCCTGAGGAGATGACTAGGAAGAGTCTGGCTGTGGCTGCTTTGCAAAACCACCCCAGGCTGTGACTAGCCAAATTTGTGGAGGTAGAAATAGGATCCCTTCTTTGGTAATCAAGAGCAGAGACTTTCTGACAGCAGATAGTGAGGTAGAAATCCAAGAACTCCTCAAAAGTGGAACTTCAAGTCCCTGCTATTGAGATTCTCCTCATGGTAGGCATTGTAGATGCTCTTCCTCCCTGTGGCTTTCTTTTTCCTTTTTGTAAGGAAATGCTCCATTGCATTGCCAGTGACCACTTTTGAAATAATCAGATTGTAATTATTTGTGAAATATTTGTCATTCCCTCTAGGTCAATTTCCCTTAGGTCAGATACCACAGTTGTCTTGTTCACTATTATTTTCCAGCGGTTTGGTCTGCCACTTAATAGATGCTAAATAACTATTGTTCAGTGGATGAATAAAGGACCAAATGTAATAGGTACTATGGTGAATTATCCATATCCTAACAAGGTGGTGATGAGAAGGCAGGGAAAAGACCTCATTAGGAGCAGCCTGCTCAACTGCAAATAGCAAATGAACCATTTAGTAGGAATAGAATATATTCAAAATTCCGTACCCCAAATTCATATGTAGATTTGTGAATGTTCTGGCAGGGAGCCAGAGTGAGCCAGCCCAAGAATAATTACATTGGGGAGGCTAATGGTTATGCTAATGTTTGTCTGAGACCAGACAATGGTCAGAAGTAGAGTGAGGGGATAAATGATTCTCCCAGGAACCTCTAGATCTGAGAATTCCAATCTTCCCACATCCTCTCAGGACTGCCCTTTTCTTATCCATTCTCTCCACTCAATCTTTCTTTCTTTTATCTTTTTTTTTTTTGGTGGGGGTGGTACTTTTCTTTATTTATCATTTTTCTTTGTAGTTCTCATAGTACCTTGAATAGAGTAGGTGCTTATTAACTATCATTGAAAGTCAGAAGGAGGAGAGCTTGTGTTCTTTGGGACTGTTCAGGGGCCACTGCTCAGGCCACTGCTCAGGCCACTGCAGTGGGTTGTGGAACTTTTCTCACCCTTTTTTTTTTAAATTTTTATAAACCGGAAAATAAATTACAAAGGTGTCATTGGTTCTGGTTATACAGTCAGTCCCTCCCCCACCAGTGCCCCATTCACACCAATGTACCCCTCCTCCCATCCCCACGTTAATAGCAGGTCAGTCCTCTCTCTCTCTCTATCTCTCTCGTCTCTGCTCTCTCTCTTTTTACAATTGTGGCTGCCCTGCAGATATTTAGAGTTATCCTTAAGGTCTCTTGGTATATCGTGGTGAGTTTTAACTGCCATTACATTCCCATATTTTAAAACACTGGTATCTATACCTATTAAGAAGCAGTCATTCTTTATCTGTCCTTTCCTTCGACTAATTTCACTCAGCATGATAGACCCATGTCCATCCATGCAGGTAAATTTCATAATTCATCTCTGACAGCCGCATAGTTTCCATAGTGTAGATGGAACCACAGTTCTTAGCCAGTCCTCTGTTCCGGGCATTTAGGTTGTTTCCAGATTCTAGCTTAGTGAATAGGCAGAGATGAATAAAGAAGTACAGATAGTGTTCATGTGTTTTCGGGTCTCAGGGTATATCCCAGGAGTGCTATTGCTGGATCTCCCTCTAAATCCATGTGGTAGGGGCCTGGGGGAGCAGCCAGTTTCTAATTCTTACGGAGGCAATAAATAGCCTCAGCCCTGGGAGGGATAGCAGGGTTTTGAGAGAGAAAGTTAATGAAAGACAGATGTAAGACAGATGCAGAAAGCAGTTTTTCTAGAAGTTTAGAGTGGGTTTAGATGACACTAAGGTTCTTGTTGCGCTCAGCTTGTTTTCTGTCTCACTTACCCTACACCTTCTTACCACTTGCTTTCTCCTTACATCCTAGCCTCTGAGACTAATCCACCTAACTAGGACTAAAGCCCTGCCATATGTTCTGGGCATTTTCAGGTATTCCATACTGCAGGTAAGAGTTGATTTCTGGAATTGGAGAGAAAGTGAGGGATTTACGTTCTTGCCTTGCATGTGGCTGACCCCAGTTCAGCCCCTCCGAGCACCAAAAAATAGAGACTCCTAAGCACAGAGCCAGGAGTAACTCCTGAGCATTATCAGGTATGGACTAGGGGTTACTGCTATCCCACAAGAGTAAATTTCTGTTTTGCTTTTAGACACTGGATGTAGTAGTACTTACCTTAATTATTTAAACATATTTCTTCATATTGAAAGCATAAGGCTGAAGCTTGGATGTGGAGAAAAATCACCTCATACTGTAAATATGAGGATTCTTTCTTCTAACTGAATAGGAGGGCCTGTGGCTGTATATATATGTATATGTTGGCCTGTGACTGAAATTTTGAGATATGCTGCCCCTAAAGCTGATCATCATTTTTTACTTGTCCTTATAGAAATTGGATTTTGCCTCAACATCAGTAGTATTTTTTCAATAGACCCACCTATCTAAAATATGAAATGACCTTGTTTTGGAAGAATTGAATTTTTTCAGCATTGTATACAGGGCTTTACTATTGTTACCCCCTTGCCTTCCATGCTCTCTCGTGGCCACTCTGTAGTCACTGTCTTGCTTATGGTTCTGTTGTTTAACTCTGAATTTTACACTATATTGCTGCTTCTACCTGAGTTTGCCTTCCCATCCTTTCTTTTTCTCACTCCTGGTATCCAAGTCCTTCCTTTGGGAAGCTATTCTTGGACACTGGAAGCTATTGCAAATAATTTTCTTCGGTGCTTCCCCAATAGTTTGTCACACTTCTTACTTAACACCAGCCATAGAGTGAATTGCTTTCCTTTCTTGCATATCCAATCACTCAGAGATCTCTTAAGGTCTATATTTAGGTGACATACAGATAAAAATCGATTTCCTGTCCCTAAAGTGCTCAAAATCTAACAAGGACACACAAACAAAAGCAGAGAATTTAAGTAAAATGAAAATTATAAAAATTTATATTCAAAATGATTCAATTTATCAAATAATAATGAATGCAGGCATGCATTGGTGGGTGGTACAAGTTATATTTGCTTTAAGGATTAGGAGAGGGACAGGTTAATGAGAGCCTGAACAATAAATGAAAATATGTAACTGTGTATTGAGAGGTATTTGCATGAACTGTTAAGGATGAGGGAATGAAGTTGGGGATGGTGATAGGGATATAATAATAATAACACACAAAATGAATTTTTTTGTGTTTAAGGAATAATGAACAAACAAGTTTAATTTGGAAAGTGTTTTAAACTACCTCAGGGAGAAACTAGAATTTGGCATAGTGTTTGATTGCAGTCAAACACTGGAAAGATGTATGTTTTAGGAAAGAGACAATTTGTGACCTTTCCATTTTCTTTGCATTTGGTCTATCATGGGGCGACCCCCAATAAATATTCATTGACTATTTCATAGGTAAGCTGGCTGACGGAAGAGAGTAAAGTTTTAAAAAGCTAGATCTAAGACCTTTCTTTTATTTATTTATTTATTTATTTATTTATTTATTTATTTATTTATTTATTTTTGCTTTTTGTGTCACACCTAGTGATGTTCAGTGGTTACTCCTGGCTCTTCACTCAGGAATTACTCCTGGTGGTGCTTGGAAGACCATATGGGATGCCGGGGATCGAACCCGGGTCAGCTGCATGCAAGGCAAATGCCCCTACCGGCTGTACTATTGCTTCAGCCCCTAAGAACTTTCTTTAGGACAGTGAAATACATGGTAGGAAAAATCCAGCTATAGTTGGAGTATGGAATATCAAATATCATGGAGGAAAATCGCACCAGT
This sequence comes from Cryptotis parvus, assembly GCA_021461705.1. Classification (NCBI taxonomy): domain Eukaryota; kingdom Metazoa; phylum Chordata; class Mammalia; order Eulipotyphla; family Soricidae; genus Cryptotis; species Cryptotis parvus. The sequence goes on along the minus strand of JAJIBD010000693.1, from coordinate 1,384 downwards.
GAAGAATCTCCTGTGGATGACAGGAGGCTCACAAAGCATGGAAATGAGAATTCAGCTGGAATGAAAGAGTGAAACTGAAGCGTTGCTGTGAGGAAAGCGTGAGCTGAGTTAGAGTTCTCCTCATTGAACGTCTCAGGACAAGGTCCCTAGATGCAGGGCCTTAGATGGGGATTTTGTGCAAGGGATTTGGGGAAGGAAAGAGATTATGTGAAACCTGTAAAGGAGTGAGAGTAACAACACAGAGTGGAGGGAATTATTTGACCAAGTTTTGTGTTTAGCTCAAATCTAGCTTCAGACCAGAATGGAAAGCACACCCACACATGCACACTATGGCTTCCAGCCATTGGCTGGGGCTGTTCCTTGGGGAGAAAGGGTATGCTCATCACTTCTGAGGCATTTCTGGGCTAGACGGCCATTCCCTTTCAGGCAAGAGTAGGTCTCAGAAGAAGAATATAAGTTTTAGGAGTTGGAATGCAAAGGAGCTAGTGTTTAACTGAGTTATGTTGCTAAAAGGATTCTAGACTGAGAGCCTCCAGGGTCTACTATGCTCCACTAGTTTCATACAATGTCCTGCTGAAAATCATCTAATAGTTTCCTGTCACTTCCAGATTAAAATTCATACCCTTACATCTTGTTCTGAGAAATTTAGTCCCTTTCTACTATCTTTTAGTAGAAAAGATAGTAGAAAGGGAACCAAATCTTTTAGTTTTTTCCATGCACATTAGCACAGCATCCAGACTTATTTTACCTCTCTCTTTCCCAAACTTGTCAAGTTAATTTTCACCTTAAAGATTTTGTGTTTACTGTATGACTGGAACGAACGATGTCAAGTGATCAAGTCAAGTGAAGTATGACTGAAACCCAAGCATGAATATCTTTGTAGTTGTATATCTCACAGTGGTATAGTAAAAAAAAAAGATTTTGTGTTCAGATGACTGGATAAGAAACTTTGGTACATATACACAATGGGATACCATGCAGCTATTAAAAAATGAAGTTATAAAATTTGCCTATAAATGAATGGACATGGAGAGGATCTTGCTGATTGAAATTAGCCAGAAGGAAAAGGACAGGTATATAATGACAGCATTTATTTGCGGGATATAAAAATATGTATATATAGTATGATACCAATATCCAAGGCCAGGCAAAATAAGGATTAGGAGGTCTTGTCAATAGGTGGAATCTACTGCAAGTGTGTGGGAGTCAGAGGTTAGGTAAGACTGGGAAGGGAACAGTGTGCTAATAATTGTTGGAAATGTTAATACCAGCCTAGAACTAAACATTGAATATAGGCAAAGGGATATAGATGATAACCTCTAAATGTTTTGCAAGCCACATTGTGTAAGAGAAGGAAGAGGGAGAGAGAGAGAGAAGAGATAAA
>JAJIBD010000692.1:0-51086 GCA_021461705.1 Cryptotis parvus | reverse complement strand
TTTTATTTATTTTTTAATTTTTTTTTATTATACCACCGTGAAACATACAATTACAAAGGTGTTCATAATTGGTTCTTGGTAATACAGTATTCCAGCACCCATCCCTCCACCAGTGCCCCATTTCCACCACCAATGTACCCCTCCCCCCCGCCCCCAGGCCGCCTTAATAGCAGGTACCCCAGTTTCCTCTCTTTCTCTCTCTCTCTCTCTCTGTCTCTGCATCTCTCTCCCTCTTATTTTACACATTGTGGCTAGCCCTGCAGATATTTAGAGTTTATCACTTAAGTCACTTTGTGTATATTCAGTGGTGAGTTTTAATCTGCCATTACCATTTCCCATATTTAGTAAAACACTGGTATCTATTTATATCCTATTAATGAATGCAGTCATTCTATATCTGTCCTTTTCCTTCTGACTAATTTCACTCAGCATGATAGACTCCATGTCCATCCATTTGCAGGTAAATTTCATAATTTCATCTTTTCTGACAGCCGCATAGTATTCCATAGTGTAGATGAACCACAGTTTCTTTAGCCAGTCCTCTGTTCTCGGGCATTTAGGTTGTTTCCAGATTCTAGCTATAGTGAATAGCGCAGAGATGAATAAAGAAGTACAGATAGTGTTTCTGCTATGTGTTTTTCGGTCTCTAGGGTATATTCCCAGGAGTGCTATTGCTGGATCAAATGGGAGCTCAATATCTAGCTTTCGGAGGAATGCCCATATTGTTTTCCAAAAGGGCTGGACCAGTTGGCACTCCCACCAGCAGTGGATGAGAGTCCCTTTTTCCCCACATCCACGCCAGCACCGGCTGTTCTTGCTGTTTTGGATGTGTGCCAGTCTCTGTGGGGTGAGATGGTACCTCATTGTTGTTTTGATTTGCATCTCCCGGATGATTAAAGATGAAGAGCACTTTTTCATATGCCTTTTGGCCATTCGAATTTCTTCTTTTTGGAAGCTTCTGGTCATTTCTTCTCCCCATTTTTTGATGGGTTTGGCTGTTTTCTTCTTGTGGAGTACTACCAGTGCCTGATATATCCTGGATATTAACCCCTTGTCAGATGGGTATTGGGTGAATATCCTTTCCCACTCTGTGGATTGTCTTTGTATCTTGGTCACCATTTCTTTTGAGGTGCAGAAGCTTTTCAATTTTATATAATCCCATTTGTTTATCATTGCTTCCATTTGCTTGGTCAGTGGTGTGTCGCCTTTAAAGATACTTTTAGTTTCGATGTTGTAGAGCCGTTTCTCCTATGTTTTCTTTGATGTACCTTATAGATTCATGTCTGATGTTGAGATCTAGAATCCATTTTGATCTGACTTTAGTGCATGGCGTTAGAAGGAGGTCTAAGTTCATTTTTTTACATGTAGCTGCCCAGTTTTCCCAGCACCATTTGTTGAAGAGGCTTTCTTTGCTCCACTTAATATTTTTTTGCTCCTTTATTGAAGATTAAGTGGTTGTATATTTGTGAGTGCGTTTCAGGATACTCAGTTCTATTCCATAGGTCTACGGGTCTGTCTCTATACCAATACCACACTGTCTTAATTACAACTGCTCTGTAGTAGAGCTTGAGGTTGGGGAAAGTGATACCTCCCATCTTCTTTTTCCCAAGGATTGCTTTTACCTATTCGTGGGGTTTTATTATTCCATACAAATTTCAGGAGTGTTTGTTCAATTTCTTTGAAGAACATCATGGGTATCTTTATAGGGACCGCATTGAATCTGTATAAAGCTCTAGGGAGTATTACCATTTTGATAATGTTAATCCTTCTAATCCATGAGCAGGGAATGTGTCTCCATTTCCTCAGGTCTTCTTTATTTCCTGAAGTAACGTTTTGTAGTTTTCTTTGTAGAGATCCTTTACATTCTTTGTCAAACTGATTCCTAGGTATTTGATTTTCGCAGTGCAATTGTGAATGGGATAGTTTCTTTAATGTCCCTTTCTTCTCTTTCGCTGTTTGCATATAGGAAGGCCATTGACTTTTGGGTATTGATTTTGTACCCTGCTACTCTACTATAAGAATGTATTATTTCTAGGAGCCTCTTGGTAGAGAGTTTTGGGTTTTCCAGGTATAATATCATGTCATCTGCAAATAGTGATAACTTGGCTTCTTCCCTTCCTATCTGGATGCCCTTAATGTCTTTTTTCTTCCCTGATTGCTATGGCAAGTACTTCCAGTACCATATTGAATAGAAGTGGTGAGAGCGGGCAGCCTTGTCTTGTCCCCTGATCTTAAGGGGAAGGCTTTCAGTTTTCCCCTATTGAGAATGATGCTTGCTGTGGGCTTGTAGTAGATGGCCTGGATTATCTTGAGGAAGGTTCCTCCAATCCCCATTTTACGGAGAGCTTTTATCATGAACGGGTGTTGAATCTTGTCAAATGCCTTCTCTGCATCTATTGATATGATCATATGGTTTTTATTTTTCTTTATTGTTGATATGATGTATTATGTCGATTGACTTGCGGATGTTGAACCATCCTTGCATTCCCGGGATGAATCCCAATTGGTCATGGTGTACAATCTTTTTGATGACTCTTTGGATTCTATTTGCTAGTATTTTGTTGACGATCTTAGCATCTGTATTCATCAGGGAGATTGGTCTCTAGTTTTCCTTTTTTGTGACATCTTTGCTTTGGGTATCAGGGTGATATGTGCCTCGTAAAAGCTATTTGGGAGTATTTCTGTTTCTTCAATTTGCCGGAAGAGCTTAAAAAAGAATTGAGAGTAGCTCGCTCTTTAAAGGTTTTGTAGAATTCACTGGTGAATCCATCTGGACCTGGGCTTTTTGTGTTTGGCTAGACTTTTGATTACCGATTCCATCTCCTCGATGGAGATAGGTTTGTTGAGGTATTCCAAATCTTCTTGTTGCAGACTTGGGAAGCTATAGGAATTCATGAATTTGTCCATTTCTTCTAGGTTCTCTTGTTTTGTGGCACAGGCTCTCATAGTAATCTCTGATGATCTTTTGAATTTCTGTGTTTTCAGTTGTGATGTCCCCGTTTTCATTTCTGATTCTATTTATTTGGTTCTCTCTTTTCCTTTTCTTACAAGTCTTGCAAGTGGTTTGTCAATCTTGTTTATTTTTTCAAAGAACCAGCTTTTGGTTTCGTTGATCTTCTGGATTGTTTTTTGTCATTCCATCTCATTGATTTCTGCTCTAAGTTTTATTATTTCTTTCTTTCTGCTTGGGCTCCTTTTGTTGATCACTCTCTAAGATCTTAAGTTGGGAAGTCAGACTGTTTATGATGGCCTTTTCTTCTTTTCTGATGAATGCCTGAAGAGCTATGAACTTGCCTCTTAACACTGCTTTTGCTGTATCCCACAAGTTCTGGTAATTCATGTCTTCAGTCTCATTTGTTTCCAGGAATCTTTGGATTTCCTCTTTGATTTCTTTTATGACTTGCTGGTTGTTCAGCAGTGAGCTGTTTAGTTTCCAGGTACTTGGTATTGGTCTCCGTTTTTGTGTACAATTAACTTCTATTTTCAGTGCCTCATGGTCTGAAACAATAGTTGGCACAATTTCTATCTTCTTGATTTTATGGAGGTATGATTTATGGCTCAGCATGTGATCTATTTTGGAGTATGTTCTATGTGCACTGGAGAAGAAAGTGCATTCAGCTTTTTGGGATGAAATGCCCTGTATATGTCTACCAGCCCTCTTTCTTCCATCTCTTCTTTTTAGGGCCAGTATTTCCTTGGTAAGTTTCAATCTTGTTGATCTATCCAGGGTTGATAGAGCAGTGTTGAAGTCTCCAACTACAATTGTGTTGCTGTCAATGTCTTCTTTGAAGTCTATTAGTAGTTGTTTTAGGTATTTTGCTGGCCCCTCGTTGGGTGCATATATGTTTAATATCGTGATTTCTTCCTGATATATGCATCCCTTGACTATTAAGAAGTGACCTTCATTGTCCCTTCTGACCTTCTTTAGCCTGAAGTCTATGTTGTCGGATACCAGTATGGCTACCCCAGCCCTTTTGGATGGGTTGTTTGAGTGAAGGATTGTTTTCCAGCCTTTTATTTTGAGCCTGTCTTTGCTCCGATTGTTCAGGTGTGTATCTTGAAGGCAGCAGAATGTCGGATTCAATTTTGTGATCCATTGTGCCACTCTGTGTCTCTTAACTGGTGCATTTAGACCGTTGACATTGAGAGAGATTATTGTCATGGGATTTTGTGCCATCTTTCTGTATAGGTTGGTTGTTCTTTTGGGTTCTGTCTTGTCTTATAGTAGATCTCAGTCCTTTTTAAGGTTGGTTTTGATTTTACAAAGTTCCTAAGCTGTTGTTTATCCAAGAAGTTGTATATCTGTCCTTCAAATCTGAGTGAGAGTTTAGCTGGATAAAGAATTCTTGCTGAGGCATTCATTTCATTAAGTTTTTTTTAGTATATCCCACCACTGCCTTTAGGCTTGGAGGGTGTCTTCTGAGAAGTCTGCTGAAAGTCGAATGGATGCTCCTTTGTATACAATTTCCTTCTTTGATCTTGCTGCCTGAAGAATTCTGTCTCTGTCTATGGCATCCATTACTTTGACTAGGATGTGTCTTGGGGTCTTTCTATTGGGGTCTCTTCTTGCTGGTACACGTTGGGCTTCTTGGATCTGGATGCCTTCATCCTTTAACTTCGGGAACTTTTCAGCCAGGATGTTTTTAACTGTTTTAATTTCCTTGGGGTTACTTTCCTGTCCCTCTGGGACTCCGATGATTCTTATGTTGTTCCGCCTGGCTTCATCCCATTGTTCTCTGTTCCGTTGCTGATCCATTTTCCGGTCTTTTTCCATCTTATGTAGTTCTCTGAGTGCTTTCTGCAGCTCATCTTCAGTCTCACTGATTCTCTCTTCCGCTGCTGTCATCCTACTGTTGAGACCCCCTATTGTGTTTTTCATTTCATCTACTGAGTTTTTTTTTTTTTGCTTTTTTTGGGTCACACCCGGCAATGCTCAGGGGCTACTCCTGGCTCTGCACTCAGGAATTACTCCTGGCGGTGCTCGGGGACCATATGGGATGCCAGGGATCGAACCCAGGCCGGGCATGAGCCGGCGCGCGGCAAGGCAAAAGCCCTACCGGCTGGGCTATCCTCTCGGGCCCCCCATCTACTGAGTTTTTAAGTGGATAATATTTCTATTTGCATGGTTCTCATTTCTGCTCTCATTTCCTCCCGCAGTTTATTGACTGCCCTTTCAACTGCTTCGTTTATGTTCTCCTGTATTTTATTGGACATCTGCTCAATTTTTTCGTTGAGCTCCTTAAACATCCTACCAATTTCTTCTCTAATTTCATTGTCAGAGAGATCATGCACATCTGTGTTCTTTTTTTGAGTCTTCACGGTTGATTCCTTCATCTGTTCTTTGAGCTGGGGATCTGCGTTTGTTTTCCCATGGTGTTGGCGGTGTTCAGGGATAGATTCCTCTAGTGTACTGTTTCTTTTTTTCTTGAGGGTATTACCTTCCCTTGGTGTTGAATTCCCTAGTTTTAGTATAATAAGCGTCCGCAAGCGGCCAACCTCCCAGCCAGCCACACACCCCAGGGGCGCTACCTGAGATGCAGACAGGCCGGTGTGAGTTCAAAATGATGGTTTACTTCCGGTTCTGCTCGGACTTCTGGGGGTTGTAGTTCCACCTTTTTGCCGAGACCTGGGGCTCTACCGCGACCCCAGGCGCCCGCCCCCGCCAGCCACACACCCCAGGGACGCTACCTGAGATGCAGACAGGCCGGTGTGAGAGTTCAAAATGATGGTTTACTTCCGGTTCCGCTCTGACTTCTGGGGGTTGTAGTTCCACCTTCTGCCAAGACCTGGGGCTCTACACGACCCCAGGCACCCCCCCGGCCAGCCGCACACCCCGGGACGCTACCTGAGATCTTTTTACCTTTTTTTAACTTGAATCTACTTTGTCTGATCTAAGCATGACTGTCCCACCCTTTTAAAACTAGTGTGTGACTATGTGACCACTTTCCAGCCTTTCACTTTTAGTCTATGTTTATAAGATAATTCAAGCTGTCCCTTGTAAGCAGCAGAAGGGTTGGTTCTTTTTTATGGTCCACCTGCTTACTCCTTGCCTTACTTTGTGAGTTCTGGCCATTGACATTAAACAAACTTATTTATAAATAAAAGCATTATATTTTTATAAGATTCTGGCCAGGCGTTTGTGAAGTTAGCCTTTGTGTCTTTGACTTTCTTCCTTTTTGCATTGATGGCTCCCTGTTGTGTAGTTGTTAGGTTCCATTTGACTTTTGTTTTATGCCCGGAAAGTATGTTTTCATTGAAAATACCAAGCAGTTTACTTCTGAAGTTCTGGTCTTTTTTACTATTTCCAAGTAGGGTTTCTTTCTTTGCCTTTCATTTATTTACATTGTTTACTTGAGTTTGGGGGGGTCTTATCTTGCAGTGCTCAGGGGCTACTCCAATCTCAGCTCAGGAGTTATTCCTGCTGATTCTCAATGAACGGAGTCCTAGGTGGTACCAAAGATTGAATGGGGTTGGCTGCATGCAAGACAAGTGACTTAATCCCTTTAGTATCTCCAGCCCTTTCTTTGCCTTTTATAAAACATTGTGTAGATCTTGTAGGGCTGGTTTAGTGGTCATACTTAAACTATGTAATTGTTTATGAAGCCTCCTGTGACTCCTTCAAGTTTGCGTGATAACTAGCTCAATTGAATAGATTTTTGTTTGGATATTTGCTTCATTGGACTTGTTGGCTATAGCATGCCATTCCTTTCTGATCTCTAGGCTTTCATTTAAAAGATCTGTTGTCTCTTATCGTAATTTTTATAAGCTTTTGCTTTGTATTTGGCACTGTGATTACTTTTGCAATTTTAATTGTAATGTGTCTCAGTGTTTTTCTGTTTGGGTTTATTTTATTTGGAACTCTTTGAACTTCTTGGATCCAATTATATGGCTCAGTATTCAGATTGTGTAAATTCTTGGCTAAATTGTTTTCATCAATATTTCTTCTCTACTTCCATCTTTTGGAACTTTTATAATGTGAATGTTGTTTATCTTGAAACTGCCCCCTAAATTTCTTATGTTTTCTCCATTTTTCTTAGCTTTTTTTTACTATTTATTTTACACCTGTTCTTTTTATTTATTTATTTATTTATTTATTTATTTATTTATTTATTTATTTATTTATTTGCTTTTTGGGTCACACCCGGCGATGCTCAGGGGTTACTCCTGGCTCTGCACTCAGGAATTACTCCTGGCGGTGCTCAGGGGACCATATGGGATGCCGGGATCGAACCCGGGCCAGCGCAGGCCGGCGCGTGGCAAGGCAAATGCCCTACCCGCTGAGCTATCGCTCCAGCTCCAAACACCTGTTCTTTTTAGATAGCTTTTTGTACCTTATCTTCAAGCCCACTGATCTGTACCTCAGATTGTGTCATTGTACCGCTGAGCACCTCTGTTGCCGGTGTTTTTGTTTTGTTTGATTTTTAGTGTATCTGCTATACTCTTCAGTTGCAGACTTCTGATGGAAGTTTTCTCACACTTTCCTTTGCTGGATCTCTTTGTTGTTCTCTTCTACTCACTGAGTGTCCTTAGCATAGTCACTTCAAATTATTTGTTGGGGAGTTTAGAGCAATTAGAGGACTATTTTTTGTGATTGGGGTCCTTTCTGCACATTTTTCATCCAGTATCCATGAATTCCTCTTCTTCTGTATTGTGTTAGTCTGTGATGTGAATGAGAGGTGGGGTCTGGTTCTGGATGACCTAGGCGGAATGTAGTTTCACTCACAGATTCCACCTAGAAACTGGTATTAGTTTGTGTTGCTTTGTACCACTACTGGGAATTTGCTAGGTCAGCTGGAACACTGAATACAATATACCCAGTGCTGCCACACAGCAGTCATAACTTCTGGTGACAGATTGCAGCAGTGGTATTGTCCTACAGGTCTAGAGACAATCAGGTTCTGGCACCACGTGCCCAGCCATCCTGACCTGCTGCCTTCAGAGCCAAGCCAACCTTGGAAATGTTTGTTGTCCGATGATTCCAAGTTTGACCAGGCCCATTCTCTTGCCAACTGTTAGAACATTCATCTGAGGGCAAACTTGTGCACAGCAAACAGATCCTTTGGGCTTTGTTTCTCGGGGGCCACAGTGCGGCAGCCCAAGACTTCTCTGCCCTCAGTTTAAGATGGCTTTTGTGCCTAGGCAGGCAGTTGTCCATTCAGATAGGGTACAGAGCTGCCTGTTGATTTACAGGATGACTGCTGCACAAATACCAACCCTTGCGCCTTAGTGTGACTCCTGCTGCACAAATACCAACCCTGCGCTTAGTGTGACTCCTGCTGCACAAATACCAACCCTGCGCCTTAGTGTGACTCCTGCTGCACAAATACCAACCCTGCGCTTAGTGTGACTCCTGCTGCACAAATACCATCCCTGTGCTTAGTGTGACTCCTGCTGTACAAATACTAGCATGTGCTTAGTGTGACTCCTGTCATACAAATACCAACCCTGTGCTTAGTGTGACTCCTGCTGCACAAATACCAACCCTGCGCTTAGTGTGACTCCTGCTGCACAAATACCATCCCTGCGCTTTAGTGTGACTCCTGCTGCACAAATGCCAACCCTGCGCTTTAGTGTGACTCCTGATGCACAAATGCCAACCCTGCACTTAGTGTGACTCCTGCTGCACAAATATCAACCTGCGCTTAGTGTGACTCTTGCTGCACAAATACCAACCCTGCGCTTAGTGTGACTCCTGCCGCACAAATACCAACCTGCGCTTAGTGTGACTCCTGCTGTACAAATACCAACCCTGCGCTTAGTGTGACTCCAGCTGTTCAAATAGGAGCCCTGCACTTAGTGTGACTCCAGCTGTTCAAATAGGAACCCTGCACTTAGTGTGATTCCTGCTGCACAAATACCAACCCTTGTGCTTAGTGTGACTTTTGCTGCACAAATACCAACCTGCGCTTAGTGTGACTCCTGCTGTACAGATACGAACCCTGCGCTTAGTGTGACTCCTGCTGCACAAATACCAACCCTGTGCTTAGTGTGACTCTTGCTGCACAAATACCAACCCTGTGCTTAGTGTGACTCCTGCCGCACAAATCACGAACCCTGCGCTTAGTGTGACTCCTGCTGTACAAATACCAACCCTGTCTTAGTGTGACTCCGCTGTACAAATACCAACCTGCGCTTAGTGTGACTCCAGCTGTTCAAATAGGAACCCTGCAATTAGTGTGATTCCTGCTGCACAAATACCAACCCTGTGCTTAGTGTGACTCCTGCTGTACAAATACCAACCCTGCACTTAGTGTGACTCCTGCCGTACAAATACCAGCTCTGTGTTTAAAATGACTCCTGCTATACCAATACCAACCCTGCGCTTAGGTGTGACTCCTGCCATACAAATACCAGCCCTGCGCTTCGTGTGACTCCTGCTGTACAAATCCCAGTTCTATACTTAGTGTCACTCCTGCTGTATAAATCCCAGCTCTACACTTGGTGTTACTCCAGTCTGGCCCTAGTCATCTTTGCACATACGTCTCTCTCCCTGAGAATATGCATCTCAGCTGAGAATTTGGGTAGGTTTGGTCCTTCCACAGCAGGAGGGATTGTTTTCAGTCTCTGTTAATCTTTTCCAGTGGGACCGCATGCAAAAATCTGTCTTTAATTCTGTTTTGTTGTTGTCGTTAAGGGAAAAGTGAGGTCTTTCTCCTTTGCAGCTCTCTTGCTCGTCTTATGCCCTTAGTTCACTTAGTGTGACTCCTGCTGCAGGAGCCACTCCAAGTAGTGCTCCGGGGTCACTGAGCATCGCAGCCTGTGGTGTTCATGTGGCCCGCGGAGCTGAGGTGGAACTCAGGGGCTTCACACAGGTGCTTCACCGCTTGAACCATAGCCTGGACTTCACCTCTACGTTAGGATTGGAAGATCGAATATCTAAATGTATGATTTCTTTGATTTAAAAGAGGAATATCACTAACCAATTATGGCACACCTTCTAGATGTTCTGATAAACAGTTGCTATGGATGATAGCCTATTGGATCTATTCATATGGGAATGATTAAGGCTATTATTCAGGTTGTCATTTATCACATTAGAATTAAATAATCAGCAGCTCAACAGACTTAGAAGCAGCTTTGCTACAAAATTCAATCTGTATCTCAGGGGTTACTTGCAGTAACCAAGCTCATATAGTATATTTCTTAATTTACTCTTAGGTCTTAAACTGAACAGGTACTTTAAAACTATACTAAGATTGATTAGGTCATGATAGTGTGAAGTTACTTGAAAAATAATATTTTAATCTAAAAAATGAAATTGTCGATTTCTAAAATTAACTATACTGCTTTTAGAACTTGAGGCCTGAGATATTGGCACATCTTCCTGTGGTCATGGTGTTCTTTGTTAGTAGTAATTAGACAAAGGGAGCTGAGGCAGGCTCGGGGGGTAAGGTGGCAGGGAACCTGGGCATCTTGGAGGAGGGGAGTGAGCAGTGTAGTGCAGGCATGGTGTTGGGACAGGATATGCCTGAAGCCAGTCACTAATGTCTTTACAGCTTTGTAGTTCCTGGTGAGTCAATAAGAAACCAAAAAAGGAAGTTGCAAGTTGCCTTGATTTTGTGGTCTTCTCAGTGGGCTTTGGTTTAGTCCAAACTATTTACTCTCCCTGTACAGGCGTAGCTCTCTGAGACGTATTTGTATATATTTGATTGGCCAGTTCCCTTAGATGGGTGCAGTGTACTAAAGTATGGTGATGTCATCGATCAAATGACAGTCTCAGTCTCTAGACCTGCCTGCTGGTTTACCTCTTAGGTTTCTCACTTGCACTCTAATGCATTAGACAGCAGATGTCTCACATCACTGAATAGTCTTCTGTATTTTCCAGGTTCTTGTGGGAACCCTCACTAGCTTATACATATTTGTAGCACTTTTTACTAAAGCATTGTATTTAGACTATTTTTTTTAGTGAGAAACCTGAAAATTTTTAATTATCTCAAATTTTAAAATAAAAATACTGCAGAGTGTGGATGAGCAAGACAGATCAAGGTTATGAGTTAGGTGTAACCCAAAGGGCATTTTTAATGGATGTTAATATTTAGTAAAATATAGCAGAAGTGCACTGATTTTCACACATTTTTTTCCCTGCAAGCTCTAGCTTTGGTCTTCAGCCTCCTATGCGTATAGCACGTATGGGGTACTACATTAAAGTTAGTGCTTAGTGACGTGTGGTAATGGTCTGATGGCAGCTGAATTGGGTGAATTGGACCCAGGATATTACTGAAACAGTACTGCAGTTCTTGGTAACGCACTTTTGTTTATTTTTCTATATTTTAAGACTGTATTTCTAAGATTTATCTTTCTCTTAGCATCCACATTTTCAAATTCTATTTTACTTAACTCTGGAATACAAAAGCTGACCCCATCATCACCCTATGATAGTAAGTGCATTAAACTTTGCAGTAACACTTGGTCTTCTGTGGCAAATTTTGATTGACGAGCATTAAACACTTTCAAATATATCGTTTTTTTTATTTAATTGGACTTGGGAAAGAGTGGGAAAAACATGGCAGGCTTTTAGTTTACTTTAATTCTGTAGTCCCTACATGACTTGTGGGACACATTGTGGAATTATTGTTGATTATGATGATGGTTTTCCCCCAGAGGGAATCTTCCTTTTGTATGAAACTATCTGGGGCACTCACAGTTATGGTATAGGGAATTATTGCTTCTTCTACAGACACTGGGAAAATTGCAATATTTTAATTTTTACTTCAAAAGAACGTAATTTTTACTTTGGTTATGCAATCAGATAAAATAATATAATAAAAAACCAAAAAGTGCTTTATGAAGCAGTGGAGAAATCATTACAGACGTGGAGGCACTGCCTGGATGTGGCCGATCCCATTCAATCCAGGAAAAAAACCTATTTTTTTGGGGGGATATTGCACCCCCATGGCACTCAGGGACCATCTGATGCAGGGGGTCATATCCAGGGTTTCTGCATACAAGGCATAGACTCTAGTCCTTAGAGTCCTGTCTCTGGCTCCCAAAGAACTACTTTAAAACATTTTTTTTTAAAATAAGCTATTTCTGCATGGGAGGTGACCAAAAGAAGACTATTGAACTTTGGTTGCCTTTCTGAGCCTCCCCAGGACCCTTACTAGCTTTTCAAGAGGGAGATGAATAAAATAAATTCCCAGGTTATTCTCTGTGGTTGTAAATAGAGGGAATTTTTTGCAGATGGAGGAGTGAGTCTGACCAGAACAGGCTGGAGTGTAGGATGAGACTGGTGTACAAGGAGGCGGATGTGGCTGCGCAGGTGGTGTTAGTAGCTTTGAACGTATTTTTTTCTTTGCTTTTTGGGTCACACCGGCAATGCTCAGGTGCTATTCCTGGCTCTTCACTTAGGAATTACTCTCTGCAGGGCTTGGGGGACCATATAGGATGCCAGGGATCGGACCCAGGTCAGTCGGTGTAAGACACACACCCTCCCTGCTGGACTACTGTTCTGGCCCCAGTTTTGAATGCTTCAGAGTGAATTCGCAACATATTCCAACTCTTGTACTTCGATTTTAATAACGAGGTACACATGTGTGCCAACCCAGAGCTAGTACCTAAGAACGGAATTTGGCACTTGGGCTTCTTAAAAATGACTTTTCCTCTAGTAAACACTAGTGGGGACAGTGTTTCATCATCCAAAAAAGTACTAAGGGCCAGACAGCATAACAAGTAGGGCATTTGTCTTGAACACAGCCTTAACACCACATTAGGTCCACCAAGTCCTACCAGGAATGACCCCTGAGCACAGAGCCGGGAATAGGCCTGAAGGCCAGTGATGTAGCTCAGTGGCAAAGCGCTTGTCTTACAAGATCGAAGCACTGAGTTCTGTGCCTCACATCCCCACTTCCTCATACACGCCCTCCCCCATCAAACAGAGACCCACTTGGATTTCCATTCTGTGTCTCCCTAGCTTTTGTGGGTAGCTTTTCTAACTTTAGGAAATATTTTCCAAGTTTAGGAAACAATTTGTTACCTCTTCTTTTTCTCAGCTTAGAGGCTTCTTACACTCTTTTTATTTTTATTTTTTGGTGTCACAAGTTATTGCATAGACACTGGTAAAACTTCACAAAAAAATAAGCCCTCCAACCCCATCCAAAAAATGGGGGAGAAGAAATGAACAGAAGCTTTATCAAAAAAAAGAAATACAAATACCAAAAGGCACATGAAAAAATGCTCTACATTGCTAATCATCAGGGAGGTGCAGATCAGAACAGCAATGAGGTATCCTCTCATATCACAGAGACTGGCACACATCAGAAAGAGCAAGAACTACCTGTTCTGGCATGGATCCGGGGAGAAAGAGACTCATTCATTGCTGGTGGGAATGTCAACTGGTCTGGACTTTTTGGAAAACAATATGAACATTCCTTCAGAAACTAGAAATTGAGCTCCCATATGACCCAACAGTACCACTCCTGGAAATATACCCTGGAGGCTCCAAAAAACACAGCAACAACACCATCTGCACTTCTATGTTCATTGCAGTGCTATTCACAGTAGCCAGAATCTGGAAACAACCTGAGTGTCCAAGAGCAGATGACTGGATAAAAAAGCTGTGGCACATCTACACAGTAGAATATTAAGCAGCTGTTAGAAAAATGAAATAATGAAATTTGCCTATAAATGGATGGACATGGAGAGTATCATGCTGAGTGAAATTAGAAGGAAGAGGACAGATATAGAATGACTACATTTATTTGTGGGATATTTTATACACACATATATTTCTATCTCTATCTATCTGTCTGTCTGTCTGTCCGTCCATCCGTTCATCCTTCATTCCTTCCTTTCATCCATCTATCCATCTATACATCTATCCATCCATCCTCTATCCATATCCATCCATCCTTCCTTCCTTCCTTCCTTCCTTCCTTCCTTCCTTCCTTCCTTCCTTCCTTCCTTCCTTCCTTCCTTCCTTCCTTCCTTCCTTCCTTCCTTCCTTCCTTCCTTCCTTCCTTCCTTCCTTCCATCTACTCATCCATCCATATCCATCCATCCATCCATCCATCCACCCATATATATCTCTCATCTATCTATCTCTCTCTCTATCCATCTATCTACCATCTATCTATCTATCTATCTATCTATCTATCTATCTATCTATCTATCTATCTATCTATCTATCTATCTATCTATCTATCTATCTATCTATCTCATCTATCTATCTATCTATCTATCTATCTATCTATCTATCTATCTATCTATCATCATCTATCTATCTATCTATCTATCTATCTATCTATCTATCTATCTATAATCCATCCATTATCTATCTATCTATCTATCTATCTATCTATCTATCTATCTATCTATCTATCTATCTATCTATCTATCTATCTATCTATCTATCTATCTATCTATCTATCTATCTATCTATCTATCTATCTATCTATCTATCTATCTATCTATCTATCTATCTATCTATCTATCTATCTATCTATCTATCTATCTCATCTATCTATCTATCAGCTATCTCTCTATCTCTCTATATATCTCTCTCTGTCTCTCTGTCTCTCTGTCTCTCTGTCTGTTCGTCTGTCTGTCTGTCCATCTATCCATCTATCCGTCTGTCTGTCTGTCTGTCTGTCTGTCTGTCTGTCTGTCTGTCAAATATATCCAAGGACAGGCAAAACAGGGACCAGAAAGACTTCTCAGTGGTTGTGTCCCACCACAAATGTGGGGGGGGGGGACAGAGCTTAGGAAAGATAAAGGGACCAGGGTGCCAATAATTGTTGGAAGTGGTGATGGCAGGCTATAACTGTACATTGAATGTAGGCAAAAGGATATACATGATAACCCCCTAAATGAATTTACTGCAAGCCACACTATGCAAAAGAACATAGAGAGGGACAGAGACAGAGAAGAAAAGTACCCCCATAGAGGCTGGTGGTGGAGGAGGGAAACTGGGGACATCAGTGTTGGAAAGGATGCACTGGTGGGTGCTGGAATTCTGAATGACTGAAACTCAATCATGGACAGCTTGGTAATCATCTGTCTCACAGTGGTATAAGAAAAATGTTTTGAAAAATGTACATTCGAATAATATACAGGGGTCGGAGCGATAATACAGCAGGGGAGGGTGTTTGCCTTGCACCCAGTCACTGGCCGAGGTTTGGTCTCTGGCATCCCATATGATCCTCTGAGCCAGATGTACTTCCTGAATGCAGATCCAGGAGTAACCCCTCAGCATCACCAGGTGTGACTCCAAAAGCAAAAAAAAAAAACAAAAAAAACAATTTTTGTCTTGTTTTTGTTTTTTGGTCACACTGGCAGTGCTCAGAGCTTACTTCCAGCTTTGCACTCGGATCACTCATGGTGGGAACACTCCTATAGGGAGTGTCAGGGAATGAACATAGAATTTCATTCTTGTTGGGCGTGTGCAAGGCAAGTGCTTTAACAACTGTAATATCTCTCTAGCCCCATAATTTACAAATTTTAGTACATTTTTTGCTTTCCCAGCCCACACCATATACATGTAGTTCGTAACAACTCTAAACTTTCAAAGCATTAGTTTTTTGTGATGATTATTTACCGTATTGTTCTGCCTTGTTAAGTGTTAAGATTGCCCAGGACAAAATGCTCAAGATAGAACAATCAAACATAGAACAATAAAACCCTAACCCAACACAAACAAACTGAACTTAACTCAATGGGACTAATAGAAGTCAGAAACAAATTATTTTAAATTGGAAGCACTCTGTTTTGCTAGAAGAGATACAGAGCTTTGAGTAACTGAGTCTAGATGCCTTCCTTTCAGGGGAAAATGTTTAAAAAAAACCTTTAATTTGCAGTATATGCCAGAAAAATATGAATTGTATATTTTTTTGGGAGGGGCAGGAGCATTATACCTGGTAGAGTTCAAGGCTTACTTCTGGCTCTGTGTTCAGGATCACTCCTGGGGTACCAGAATGGAACCTGGGTTGGAACATGAACGGCAAGTGCTCTGCCTGCTGTACCTGCACCTGTCAGCATCCAGCTCTAGAGGCATGTGTGTTTCTCTTGTACAGTGCAGTAGCAGCACCAGAACAATCGTGATACTGCCATCCATCTTAATGTAATAAGATTATTCAGAGGATAATGTGAATAAGATTATTCAGAGGATAAGAGGTGAATGTGGAAAGATAGGTCTACAGCTGAATCTCAGCAAAACTATGTTCATGAGAAATGAGCTAGTTCCAGAGGCCCCATTCACTCTTAATGGAACAAACATCTCTGAATGCAGCAGTTATGTGTACCTAGGTCGAGAAGTCAACATGATGAACGTCCTAAAACCTGAGCTGCGCAGGAGGAAGAGAGCAGCATGGAATACCTTCAAAAGCTTCTGGAAAACAATATGGACATTTCTCCAAAGATTAGAAATTGAACTCCCATTTGACCTAGCCATACCACTCCTGGGAATCTACTCTGGGAAACCAAAAATACGCAGCGGAAACACCATCCCTACTTTTATGTTCATAGCAGCATTATTCGCAATAGCCAGAATCTGGAAGCAACCAGAGTGCCCTAGAATCGATGACTGGATAAAGAAACTTTGGTACATCTACACAATGGAATACTATGCAGCTGTCAGGAAAAATGAAGTTATAAAATTTGCCTATAAATGGAATACTATGCAGCTGTCAGGAAAAAATGAAGTTATAAAATTTGCCTATAAATGGATGGACATGAAGAAGATTATGTTGAGCGAAATTAGCCAGAGGAGAGAGACAGATACAGAATGACTGCATTTATTTGCATGGCATAAATATATATGTACATATTATGATACCAATATCCAAGGTCAAGTGAAGCATATATCGGGAGGTCTTGTCAAAGGTGGAAATTATCACAAACGTGTGGGAGTCAGAGGCTAGGTAAGACAGAAAATGGAACAGTGTGCTAACAATTGTCGAGGGTACTAGTGCCAACCTAGAATGGGTGCTGGAACACTGTATGACCAAAACCCAAAATGAACTTTTTAATTGTATATCTTTGTAATTGTAAAAATAAAAAATTAAAAAAAAAGCGTCGAAGAAATAGCTAAAAGGACAAAGAACCTCTGGCTCCTGGCACATCTCTTCAACTCCACCATTCTCCCTGTATTAACATATGCCTCAGAGACCTGGGCCCTACGAAAGCAGGATGAGAATGCTATTTGGGTTTCCCAGAGAGGAATCAAAAGAGCTATGCTTGGAATATCACGCCTCACTCAAGTGAAAGAAGGAATCTGGAGCTCCGACCTCCGTTGCTATTCCAGTCAGGGACACTGTTTCATTTGCCAAGGCATCGAAAATCAGATGGGCTGGACATGTAATGCAATTTGGAGACGACTGCTGGACTAGAGCCATTACGACTGGATCCCACGGGATGTCAAAAGATCACATGGCTGCCCACCTACAAGATGGTCAGACTTCTTCATCAAGACCCTGAATGAACGGTTTGAAGCTCTTTGTATTCCTGGAGAAAGCAGATGCCATTGGACTACACTGGCATGCAATAGTGCCAAATGGGAACGTTACTGGTGTCCACTCGAGCAAATCAATGAATAATGGGATGTCAAGTGATCAAGTGATGAAGAGATATCAGAAATAGGTAAAAGGGAATTCTTCATTTATCTTCATGTTTCAATAGTGGGAATCTTTGAAAAGTTAGGCAAAATTAGAAAGGAAAAATATAAATAAAATTATTAATGGTTTCACCATTAAAAAACTCTTAAAAATCCTTTGCAGTGATGGTTGGGTTTTTAGGCCAAACTCAGTAGTATTCAGATTCATTCCTGTCATTGAGGGACCATGTGGTGCTGGGGATTGAACAAGGTAGGCTGCTTGTAAGACAAGGGCCTTAACCCCACCGTATTATGTCTCTAGGTCCTTAAAAAATGTGTTTTAAAGTTAATGTATTTGTGGTTGTTTTGTGCTGCTGAATGGCTAACACTAAATCATGTGAGCTGTGCTTGTAAAGTGAAAGGGAAGTCAAAGAAAGTACGAGATTGCAATACACTTATGGTGGTATGACATTATTGGTTTCTTTTTGAAACAGGCAAACTTGAATTGCCAAAATAGTAAAAAAATGCCTTGATGAAATGGAAGTCAGACTACTTTGACAAAGAGTATGCAGAGGTACGCCTTAGACAATCACTTTATCCTAGTGATTCTAACCTGGGTTGGATTATTTCAGGTCAGCAGTATAGTTGAAATCTATTTCTCTCCTCCACTTTGTCTCTTGAGATTTAGAGAATGAGAGTCAGTTTCCAGTACATTTTGGGGGGCATTCGTTCATTGTGGTGATTGTGTTGACAAAATGCGGATATTCTCACTGAAATTGGTTTCCTAGACCCCTTTTTGTGTACATACTCTTCAAGTTTTTAAACAAATTATCGTTGCAGGTGTGGCTTCAGTGCCTGGCTGCATCAGCAGGTGGCAGACAGGAGACAGACTTGTCTACACCCAGGGCTCTGCCCTGTGGGCCCTGGATGGTTGATGGTCTGACACAGAAAAATACTGGGCCCCGTGGGATGAACCCAGATCCACGGCAGAGCCTGGCAAGCTACCCGTGGTGTATTCGATATGCCAAAATCAGTAACAATAATGGACCTCATTCCCTACGAATGGAAACATTACTGGCGCCCCTTGAGCAAATCGATGAACAATGGGAAGACAAGTGATGCAAGTGATTTAGAAGATAAGTGGTATGACTGAAAAATCTTGTTTAAAATTCGGAATGTCTGTTGAATTATTCAGAACTTGCTTGTAAGGGGCAGAGCATTATCTGCTCTCCAAAATTTGCTCATGTCTAGGAAATGAAGCCTCCAGTTTGTGAGCACGGGGAAAGCTCTAACCCTCTCTGAGGTCAGTGTGGAGGTAGGAGAAAGGTTCTCTCGCCACCTCCTCAAAGCAGAAGCTTGAATGGGTCCCCTCTGGCACTGGAGTTTCCTATAGCATCAGCTCAGCTTGAAACAATGCAAGTATCATATCTGATCACAAGCAGCTGATCCCCAGACATGTTTATTGATGGCACTATCAAGGAAAACAGCATACTGACATACAATACAAAGCAACTTGGCAGACTTTATAGTGGCAATTCAGTTTTGGCATTTATATTGGTAAAAACAGATTACAAGGCTTAGAGCAGCTCAAACCTTATTTAAGCTTGCAAAATGTCTGATTTGATCAGTTGGCATTCTGGGGGAGCAGCACCTCTATCTCCAGGAATTCCTCCGATGCAGCTCACACTGCCTCACTGCCTGCACTCTGCTTAGAGTGTTTTGTATAACTAATCTTTTTTTTTTTTTTTGCTTCCTGATTGCCCTCATTCAAAGGGGTCTACAATTACTATGCCCTTCAGTGCAGTTGGAAAATTTTAACTGAATGATGACACTTAGTGGCTAGAAATATTCATTACAGGGATCTCCATCAACACGTCCCATGATAATAAAGTAAATGATACCAAAATCTAGTCTTCTTGGCAAAGTAATATACAGTATTTGAAGTGTTGTTGGTTTTGCAGCAGCTGTCATTCCATACCAATTCATTTAGCAAAAAAGCAAACAGGTGGCTCACACATATTGTTTGTACTACATAAATTTAAAATTTTTCTTTAGTCCTACTGAAATAAATGGGGCATTTTTCCTGTTGATTTCAATTTACCATAAGAATATATAACAATGCAGTGAAGATATTATTAATTAAGAGCATTGTTCAAAGTCCTTGCTTTCTTCTAAGCTGATATCTGTTGACCTGAAATATGAACAAGTATCTTAAGCTAGACAAGTAATTTACACTTATACCTGTGAGACTGAAAAAAAATACAGACAAAGGATTATTGTGTCCCTAATTAACCCCTGTGTTTTGGCACTATGGCACATAAGAAGTTAAATTAGAGTGAGGTTTCTAAATGTTTATCCAAGATCAAGAGTCTATTCCTTTAAGGTCTAGGTTAACTTTTTCTCTCAATTTTAGTGCATTTGTGAGTTTATTTTTTGACATTTCAGGAAGGGTTTAGAACAATAATTAGTGTTTTACTTTCCTGCGGAATGAAAGCATGCTACCCTGCCTAAGGTTAATATGTTTTTAAGTCTCTGGAGGTGCTGTGATTGGAAAGCAATTTAGAATATTGTCTTCTGCCAGTTTCACAGACAACAGAGAGATGGGTGGAAAATATCTGATTAGTGGGTGTGACAAAATATGGCGAGACAGTCTTGGAAATAAATGTAAATCATGTTGTTTGACTTACATATTGGTTTTTTAAGTACCAAAACAAATATGAGGAAAAAAAATTTTGACAGAACTGATTTAGGGAGTGGGAGGAGAGAGGTGGTGCCGTAAATTTTTATAAGTGTAGTGTAGGCCTTTTTAAAAAGTAAAACTATGAAAAGACTGCTAGGAAAAAGCTGATTTTGCAAAACACGAATTAGAATGTAATTACAGAGTTTGTGTAAGCACTCACCAAAACTCAAAGTTATCATGTGTCAGTCAAAGCAGTTGTTTTATTTAAATAGCCTTTTCAGGTTATTTTTAATTCCGACTGCTTTCTTTCCCACCCTCTTTCGCTCCCTTCCTGACCAGCAGGAGGTGGTGCCTGGGCTCTGAGGGCTGCGGGGAGGCACTCTTCACCTTGCACATGCTGGGTTGCAGTAGCCTGGAATTAGGCTGCTGCAGTTGGCAGCCTCCTGGAATCTTGGAATTGTGTGTTTCATTTACTTTCTCTAGCATTGATCACAGGGTCTTGCATGGAATAAGGACTCATTAATTAGTTAATGTTTTTAAGTGCCAGAATTTCAGAATACACTCAGAGGGAGGGGATAAAATTAAATTCTCTCTGGTCTCCAAGGACCCAGGTACCCATGATGTGTGGGATACTTGTCCAGGAGGAGCAAAGAGCTTCTGGGCTGTTGATTCCTCTCACTGTGGAGTTGGGAGGTTTGGAGGTAGTGACCAGCCATTCTATGTGCAGGAGACCCTTCCCACCGTAGAGAGTCAGGTTGGAAATTCAGTTTTAAATAGCATACAACAGATTCTTTAAATCATTCTCCAAGGAATGATTCACAACCATGGAAACGTTTTCACTCTTAGGAATGTAGATATGAAAATACCATGATAGGATGTTTTACTGAGTCCCACCACTGTGTTTAACCTTGACACTATCACTTAAGCCCTTTGATCCATATTTTCCCCTTATGAGTTGAAAGAATTGGATTAAATGAACCCTAAGGTTCATTCTGACTTTATTTGCTATTTTTTATAGTTTAAAAGGACACAAAAGTGTTAGTTTGCCTTTAAGATCGCCAAAAGATTGTGTGGCCGCCCACCTGCAAGATGGTCAGACTTCCTTATCAGGACCCTAAACAAACAGTTTGAAGCTGTTAATATCCCCGAAACAGACAGGTACCTGTTGGGGAACGCCACCGAGGTCCACGACAGTGTCAGGGCAGAAGTTTTCTTCTACCTCCGAGGACGCTGGGAGAACAGATGAAAACTCACAAGTCCAGTGCAGTTCCAAAAAGGCTTTTCATAGTACAAAAGCTCTTCCACAGCATTCCAATATAATGAACAAATTCTAGCTCCGGGTCCGAACTTAGACCATACAAGAGAGCCTAAATCTCCCACCAAAGAGAGAGGATCTCACCCGAGCTGAGTCCTACCCAGAAGAAGGAGCAAAAGGCCAAAGAGCAAAAAGCCAAAAGCCACAGGAACCAAAAGCCACAGGAGCCAAAAGCCAAAAGGCTGAGGAGCCAATCCGGCCCAGGTATGCTGAACCAGAGACTCTCAGACATGGGGCAGAGCTGCTACTTGCTCTCCCTGTGCCCAGCTGCTCATGAGGTGCCCGGGAGGCATGGCAGGTTCTAGCCCTGGCCTGCCACCCGGAAGAGCCTCAAAACAAGCCAGAGCACCCTCCCCTACTCCATGGGGCCTGCCATTTTCCACATCCGGACTTCCCTCTCGTCACAACTCCACCCAGCAGACCAGACTATCACAGCCCGGCTCAGCGCGCCAGCGACCACGCCGGTTCATCAATAAATGCTTTATTTAGAGGTGACTACAACAGTATGCCACCCGCATGGCAAGCTGGCTAGCTGCTTGTGTAGTATTTTATATGCCAAATACCAGTAACATTTATATTAGGTCATTCCCTTGACCTATATAATGGTTTGAGGCTCTTTATGTTCCTGGAGCAAGCGGATGCCTTTGGGTTCTACTAGCATGAGACAGGACATATGGAGATATTACTGGTGCCCGCTCTAGCAAATAGATGATTAACGGGAAGATAGTGATAGTGATAGTGAGGAGCCAAAAGCCAAAAGTTAAAAGGCCCAAAGCCGAAGGGACCTCAAGTCAGTCCCCTTATATATACCAAAGTAATCCAGGGAGGGTCATGTCAACAAAGAATTCTAAACAGAGTGTAGTGCCACACCCTATTGCAGGTATAAACAAAGGTTAGCCAAGGTCTAATCCTTTCTACCGAGATTATCTCTTATGTAAAACACTGGAGAGAGAGAGAGGGAGAGGGCTGATATAAAATAATACATCTTAATTCATGAGCTTCATGTGATCTAGATGGTGCCCACAAGGTCCTTATTATCTGCACCAGGGTGATTCTGAGTATCTTGTTCTCGTGTACTGAAAGGGTCACACTCTCCTGCTTAAAGCAAACTAGTATGATCCTTCCTATACTCTTCCTATAGTCTCAATGTAGCCAGGGTGGCAGTCTCCTGGTAAATTCTAACTGTCCCATGCTGGGTGCAGTGGGAATAAAGAGGAGCTGTGCCCGATCTAGAAAACATAGAAGTCTTAGTAGATGTATAAGTCAGAAGTTATTTAATCAAGGTGACTTCTGTAACTGCCACACCCTCTAGCAGTGTTTACATAGAAGAGAGGTCTCATTAGAATGAATTTTGGCTTAAATGGATTAAGCTGGGAGTGAGCAAAACAACAAAACTCCCAGAATAGCTAAACCTGTCCTCCAACAGGTACCATTGCGCTACACTGGCACGTGATAGGGTCAAATGGAAACACTACTGGCGCCCGCTGGAGCAAATCGAATAACGGGATATCAAGTGATCAAGTGAAGTGAAGTGCCTTTAATTACTTAGAAGGATAAAAATGGGTTGTCCACCCTCAGGCAGAACAAAGGCCAACAGGGTTTCCTTGTCACTCACTCATTCTTTGATGCAATATAGATGTTCCACATAGGTGCTTTTTAACTAGTGAAATAATTGTATTTCCTTATTTTAGTTGCCTGAGTAATTAAAAAGATTGAAATGTAATTAAAGTAATTAAGAAGATAACAGTTGATCTGAATGTAGATTTCTATGCAATTGTAAGTAGTACTCTTTATCCGGAAACGTTTTGCAAAACTGTAGTACTCTACCACAACCAAGATATTGACTGATATAATCAAGATACAAAACATTTCTGTCTCAAGAATCACTCATGTTCATATTGAGATTCTTCCTCCATGAATTCTTCAACCCTGGCAACCCTAATAGGTCTTAGTTTATATAATTTTTAAAATTCAAAACTCTTAAACAAATGGTGTCATGTGATCATGTGATGTGTAAATTTTGGGTTTGACTTTTCACATCATATACTTTTCTAGAGATCTCTTTAGTTTGCCTGTACTAGTAAGTTAGTCCTCTTTTGCTGAATAATATATTATGACATGACTGTGCCATACAATTCTCAAGCTTTCACCCAGGGAATTATAGGTGGAGTATATCCAGTTTTTGGCTGTTACAAATGAAAGCTGTTGTAAACATTTGTGTTTAGGTTTTGTTGTGACCATTTTTGACATACATGTATCCAGGAGAGCAATTACTGTCATATGGTCATTGGGACTTAGTAATGCTTTTTTTTTTAAAGATAGCTTTTCTTTATTTTCTCTCCTCCCTTTATTTCCTGTTTGTGCTGTTGCTGTGATAACCAGGGGTGGCATACACTTAGTGATGGTTCCTTGACACTTGCTAGACAGGATCACACTAATTTTGTGGTGATGTTCATAGACCTCATTCCCATGATCTGATGGAATGGTTTGGTTTGAGGCTCTTTATGTTCCTGGAGCAAGTAGGTGCCCTTGGGCTCTCCTTGCATGGGACAGGACATATGGAGATGTTACTGGTGCCCGCTCCGAGCAAATCGATGATAAACGGGAAGACAGTGATACAGTGACAGTTCATGCACATTTTGGTTTTAGTGCTCACCAAGAGGAGTTGCAGTTCTCACACATGCTCACCAGGGTCACAGAAGCATTCGCTGAATGTTTCTGCATCTGTTTTGATGACAGTGATTGACAGGGATTGCACTTAATTTACAGTGCTTAGATACACCTACTTCTGTGCTGTAGCTTGCACTTGTTTCACGGGGGGGCACTGCTGTCAAACTCACAACCACATGCTTGCATGGCAGATCCTTTCAGTCATGGAGCCATCCTCTGGGACCCTAGACAATTGCTATTTTGTAGGATAATCTTTTCTTCTGCCACCCAGCTGAAATCAATGTTTTTCTAGGAATTGTGTATACATATTTGTTTCCTGGGATTTTCTATGGTGATCTTGTCACCTGCCAATAGAGATGAGTTTGCTTCACCTGTTTTTTTTTGGGGTAGGGGGAGTGTCTTTCCGAAATTCTCAGGGAATGGGAAGTTCAACATGCAGACTCGAGAATGTGGTACTTCTTGGGCTTGGTGGTACCACGGCTACCCAAGGCACCACGGTAGTGCTTGGAGGCCTTCAGGGCGGTCCCTGGTGATGCTCAGAGGACCAGGGGGCTGCTGGGCGTCACACTGGGATTGGCTGCATGCAAGTTGGTATCGACCCCAGGTGTGTAACCTTTCTAGCCCCGTCTTTCCCAGCGTGTGCCCCCTTTTCCTCTTCTTCTGCCATACAACAAAGAGTCTAGTACTATTTTGAGTCATGTGTGATCAAATTGAACGTTTTTCCTTGTTCCCAGTATGTAAGTGAAAAATTACCATTTGGTATAGTGTTATACAATCTTGAGATTTTGGTAGATTCTTTGTCAAGTGTAGGGTTTCCCTTTAATTCTATTTTTATGAAATTAAATAAATCTCATATAATGTTGAATTATGAGATCATGAAATTAATATACCTTTACGGTATCAGTGTGATCATGTGGCTTTTTAAAACTTTGTTAATGATGTATTACACAGATGCAAAAATCCCTGCATCCCTGCTTTATTTTGTTAATATGATATTTTAAACATATGAAACAATCCCTGCATTGCTGGGAGAAAATCCATTTTGTCATGGTATATATAATTTTTTTAAATATATTTCTGAATTCTATTTGAAAACTTTATAAATAGTTTTCCTTTGAATTAACAAGGGCATATGTCTGTTTTTTTTCCTTTTATGCACTGCCAGAATGATACCAAAATGAGTATGCAGTATCAGTTAGTACTAGCTTAATAAAACGAACTAGAAAATTTCTTTTCTCCCTCCTAAAGGGATTGCGTGATAATTGATGAAAATTCTCAAATATTTGTAGACTTTTTGGTGAAAACATCAGGGACTAGAGTCCTTTTTTTTAAGTCTTTTAAAAATTTTTAAATAAATTTCACCATGAGATAGACGATTACAAAGCTGTTCATGATTGAGTCTTATTTAGTCATACAATGTTCCAGCACCCATCCTTCCACCAGTGCACATTTCCTGACACCAGTGTCCACAGTTTCCTTCCTTCCATCCCAGACAGCCTCTATGGCAGGTGCTTTTCCTCTCTCTCTCTCTCTCTCTCTCTCTAGCTCTTTCTTTCTCTCTGTCTCTCTCTATCTCTCCTTTTGTGCATTATGGTTTGCAATACAGACACTGAAGAGTTATGCATATCAGGTCTAGTCTAGCATTACCATTTCCAGCTACTATTGGCGAACTGGTCCCTTCTCTATATCTTAACCTACCCTCTATCCCCACACACTTGTGGTAGATTCCAACCACTGACAAGTCCTCCTGGAGATTTCATTTTTTTAATTAAAAAATTCAGTTTCTTTTGTATAGGGATAGTCAAATTAGGTCTTTATTGAATGAGTGGCAGTAGTTTGTGTTTTGTGTGCAATTAGTTTTTCTTTTTTTTTTTTTTTGGTGGCCACACCTATGGATGCTCAGGGGTTACTCCTGATTCTGCACTCAGGAATTACTCCTGGAAGTGCTTGGGGGGACCATTTGTGGTGCTGGGGATCCAACTCAGGTGGTCTGTGTGCAATAGCAAGGCCCTACCTGCTGTACTACTCTGGGCCTGGAATTAGTTTAGTTTAAGTTGCCAATTAATATGCTGGAGGTCTTGTCAAAGGTGGAAATTATCACAAATGTGTGGGAGTCGGAGGCTAGGTAAGACAAAAAATGGAACAGTGTGCTAACAATTGTTGAAAGTACTAATACCAACCTAGAACTGAGCATTAAATAGAAGCAAAAAGATACACATGACAACCCTTTAATGTATGTTCTGTAATCCATAGTCTGGAAGGGGAGGAAAAGAGAAAGAGAAAGGGGAAGAAATAAAGAACCTGCCATGGAGGAGGGCTGAGGGGGGGGGAGGGAACCGGGACGTTGGTGGTGGGAGATGGGCACTGGTGGCGGGATGGGTGCTGGAACACTGTATGACCAAAACCCAAACATGAACTTTGTAATTGTATATTTTGTAATTGTATATCTCACGGTGGTATAATAAAATACTTAAAAAAATATGCTGGGGGGGAGATCTTACCAGCTGCAGAGTGTGGATTGTGACACAGATCGCTGCCAGCAAATTGTGGGGGTTTCTCTGGGCTCCTCCGAGGCTCCATCGGGATGGTGGACTCGGGTCAGAAGTTGCTCTCGTGGTCCATGGAATGCAGGGGGTTCAACGGGGAAAGCTGGTTTCTGCTTGCTAAACAGTGCAGAGAAGCGATAAAAGCAGACCTCAAAGACAGAAGAGCAGAAATACTGGAAGATGCAGCAGAAGCCGGGAAAAGTATTCACACTGCCCGCCTGTCCTTCGCCAACTATAAGACCAAATGACTACCCTCCGACGCCCTGATGGATCGATCACATCTTCCAGAAAGGCAATGGAGAAGATTATCCAGGACTTCTACTCAAATCTCTTTGATAGCTACATCCACCTGCCCACATACCAAATTCCACAGGATGGATATGTCATTCCCAATGTTCTCCCTTCTGAAATCCAACATGCCATCTTGTCGGTAAAGAAGTGAACAGCACCAGGCCCAGACAAAGTCAGACCTGAACACCTGAAGAATCTGCCATCGGTACTTATCAATACACTTGCTCGGCTCTTCACACGCTACCTGTCCGAATGCAAGGTGCCCTCTCAATGAAAAACCAGCAGGACAGTTCTACTGTTCAAGAAGGGAGACATTCATGACATCGGCAACTATCGCCCCATCTGCCTGTTGTTTGTCATCTACAAGCTGTTTACACGAGTCATCCTGAACAGGATTAGCAGAACACTAGATGAAGGACAACCATGCGAGCAAGCAGGTTTCCGGAAGGATTCAGCACAATCGACCATAGCCACACAGTAACCAAGCTCATTGAGGTTTGTAGGGAGTACAAGATGCCGCTCTGTCTCACGTTCATTGATTTACAGAAAGCCTTTGATTCTGTGGAGACTGAAGCAGTCATCGAAGCCCTAGTCAAACAGGGTGTTCAAACCCAATACATCAAGATCCTTCATGAGCTGTATTACGGATTCACCACCAGGATCTCACCATTCTACAAAGAAGTGATCATTGATGTCAAAAGAGGGGTTCGACAGGGTGATACCATCTCACCAAAACTCTTCAGTGCCACCCTCGAGAACATCATGAGACAATTAGAATGGGAAGGAATGGGAGTGAAGATAGATGGTCGGCAACTACACCACCTCCACTTCACTGATGACATCGTTCTAATAACACCAAACATTAGCCAAGCGGCACAAATGCTGGCTGACTTTGACCGAGAATGTGGAAAGGTAGGTCTACAGCTGAATCTGAAGAAAACTATGTTCATGAGAAATGAACTAGTTCCTGAGGCCCCATTCACTCTCAATGGAACAAACATCTCTGAATGCAGCAGTTATGTGTACCTAGGTCGAGAAGTCAACATGATGAACCACCTAAAACCTGAGCTGCGCAGGAGGAAGAGAGCAGCATGGAATGCCTTCAAAGGCATCGAAGAAATAGCTAAAAGGACAAAGAACCTCCGGCTCCGGGCACATCTCTTCGACTCCACCGTTCTCCCTGCATTAACATACGCCTCAGAGACCTGGGCCCTACGAAAGCAGGATGAGAATGCTATTCGGGTCTCCCAGAGAGGCATCGAAAGAGCTATGCTTGGAATATCACGTCTCACTCAAGTGAGTGAAGGAATCCGGAGTTCTGACCTCCGTCACTATTCCAGAATCAGGGACGCTGTCTCATTTGCCAAGGCATCGGAAATCAGATGGGCTGGACATGTAATGCGATTTGGAGACAACCGCTGGACTAGAGCCCTTACTGACTGGATCCCACGGGATGTCAAAAGATCACGTGGCTGCCCACCTACAAGATGGTCAGACTTCCTTGTTAAGACCCTGAAGGAACGGTTTGAGGCTCTTCATATTCCTGAATCAACCAGATGCCATTGGGTTACATTGGCACGTGATAGGGTCCAATGGAAATGTTACTGGCGCCCGCTCGAGCAAATCGATGAATAACGGGATTCAAGTGATCAAGTGATCAAGTGAAGTTGCCAAACTTACTTGTACTGAATTGCTCAGAGGCTCCTTTAAGTGCTTTGTTGTTGGTGGGGTCTGGAATGACACTTTTGTTTTAGTTGTTACTGTAGTTCTCTATTGTTATTGGGAGTTTTGTCGGAGGTTGTAATAATATCGATCTTTTCTAAGAACTCTCCTCCCCATCCCCCATTGATTTTCTGCGTTGTTTTCTGTCTAAATTCATTAACTTCTACTTTACTTTATTGTTCCGTTTTGTCCACTTGCCCGAGATGTATTTGGCCCTTCATGGCCCTTCATTTTCTAGGTTCTTCAAGTAGCAGCAAAAATAATTGATTTGAGATGATTGGTTGATTTTCATCTATTTTATATGTTTAAAAAATTCCCTTGGGGAGAGCTACCATCAGGCTCTCCCCTAGCTCAGCTGACCATGAGGCTCCCAGGAGGCAAGATGGGCTTTGGGGGTTGGCCTATCACCTTTGTAGGACCTCAGAAGCAGCCGAATGAGACTCGCTCACCATAATAGTCACCATTTTCAGGTCCAGACTCCACAGCTCATCAGAACCTACCCAAGAGAGATGCTGATATCAAGACCAGCTTAGCAGAGCAGCTCATTTCAAGCCCAGGTAGGCGGCTCTCGGAGGCAGAAGTCACCGGACGTTCATGGAGATGGAGATGGGGTCCCCCATTCCCCTCTCTGACCTGTCCTGAAGGCCTGGTGGCCCCGCCCACAAACTACCTCAGGGCGATCAACCATCATGCAGAGACTCAGACACATGGGGGAGAGCTGCCATCTGACTCTCCCCTAGTTGTGCGGCTGCTTGTGGCCATGCAGTACATCAAACTAGTGGAACCAATCATGTTCTAGAATATATTATAATTCACAATGTGTAAGAAAGGGAAGCGAGGAGAGAGAGAGAAAATAAAAGAGAGAAAGGGGATAAAGAACCTTTCATAGAGGCAGGCTGGGAGAGAGGGAAGGAAGGTGGGGACATTGGTGATGGGAAATGAGCACAGGTGGAGGGATGGATGTCGGAACACTGAAGAACCAAAACTCAAACATGAACATCTTGTAATCGTATATATTACAGTTGTATTATAAAATATTTTAAAAAAATAAAAAATTCCCTTGGGATTTATTGTGTCCTTAGATGGTCGCAAAGTGTGTTACCTAGTTTCTAAAATTTTGGAGCTTATCTTCATTTTTTGTTTGTAGTTTCACAGCATTGTGGTCAGCTTTCAGGTGTCATTCAGCACAGTTATAAAGTTGATAAAAAGACTAATACTGAAAGAAGGTGTTATTTGAGATCTGTTTTCATCCATTGATTCACTTAATGTTGCATTTACTAACAATCTATTGGCTACATTAAGTGAGAACTTACAGACTTCTGGACTCATTAATTTATTAACTGGCGTGGAATCTAGAAACTTTATTTCTCTTCATGTATTTTTATTCTCCTTTGTCCACAACATAATAGATAGTTTACACTATTTTTGTAATAAGTGTTCCCTCTGTATAACTTAGGACCCTACCAGTCAGTATAATCATTGCTTCCACTACTGAGATCTAGGCAAGAGGAGGAGAGCTTGCTGCATTCAGTGTTTCTCTCACTGTGTTCTTTCATTCGTGATTTCCAAGTAGTCTTTCTTATTTCTTTTCTGCTTAAGGAATTTCTTCTGGCTGTTATTTTAGGGTTGTTCTACTGGCAAAAAAAATTCTCTTAGCTTCCTTTCATCTGAGATGAAAGGAAACTAAGGAAACTAATAACCATTTCCTCTTATTTCTTTTTTATTTTATTTTATGTTTTTTAATAATTACAAAAATGTTCATATTTGGGTTTCGGCCGTACAGTGTTCCAGCACCCATCCCTCCACCAGTGCCCATTTCCCACCACCGATGTCCCCAATTCCCTCTCTCCTCCCCTAGCCTGCTTCTGTGGCAGGTTCTCCATCTTCTCTCTCTCTCTCTCTCTCTCTCTCTCTCTCTCTTTCTCTCTGCCTTCTCTTACATATTGTGGATTGTAATACATTGATCAAATTATCAATACATATACTTAGAGGTTATCATGTGTATCTCTTTGCCTATATTTAATGCTAAGTTCTATGTGGTAATAGACTTTCGACAATTATTGGCGCACTGTTCCCTTTTCTTCCTCTTATTTCTGAATGTACATTTCAGGCACTGTGTTTTGAGTTTCTGGATCCTGTTTCTTTTCTTCCAGTTCCTGAAAAATAATGTTCAGACTTCTAAGGATTCTGTTATAAATTTCAATGTAATTCAAGAATTTGAGTCATTTTTTAGAGCAAGGGGGAGAGAGTTATCAAGGAACAAATGAATGGTTTGTTCAAAGCTACAAAAAAAGGGCTGGAGAGTTAGTACAGGCGGGAAGGAGCTTACCTTGTAAGTGACTGACACAGATTCAATCCCTGTCAATCTGTGTCCCCCCTCAAACCCCCACCTCTCCTCCCAGCCACCCCTCCAGAAGTAAGCCCTAAGCACCACTGGGTGTGTCCCTCAAAGAAACAGAAGAGCTACAAAAGCATGAAATCACTGTCTGTATCACTGTCTTCCCATTCATCATCTATTTGCTAGAGCGGGCAGCAGTAACATCTCCATATGTCCTGACTCATGCTGGTAGAGCCCAAGGGCACCTGCTTGCTCCAGGAACATAAAGAGCCTCAAACCATTCCATCAGGTCATGGGAATGAGGTCTATAATTGTTACTGGTATTTGGCATATCAAATACGACATGGATATCTTGCCAGGCTCTGCCGTGCGGGTAGCATACTCTTGTAGTCATCTCTAAATTCAGCATTTATTGATGAACCACGTGGCCGCTTATGGCCACGTGAGCCAGGCTGTGATAGGCTGGTCTGCTGGGCGGAGTTCTGATGAGAGGGAGGTCTGGATGTGGAAAATGGAGGCCCTCATGGAGTGGGGGGGTCATCTGGCTTGTTGCAAGGCTCTACTGGGGTGGCAGGCCAGGGCTAGAACCTGCCATCCCTCCTGGGCGCCTCGTGAGGCGGCTGGGCACAGGGAGAGCCAGTAGCAACTCTGCCCCATATCTGTGAATCTCTGGATCAGCATACCTGGGCCGGACTGCTGCAGGGTGGATCTCGATGAGCCGGGCTGTGATAGGCTGGTTTGCTGGGTGGAGTTCTGATGAGAAGGAAGTCGGATGTGGAAAATGGAGGCTCTCATGGAGTGGGGGTCATCTGGCTTGTTGCAAGGTTCTGCGGGGTTGGCGGGCCAGGGCTAGAACCCGCCAAAAGCATGAAATATTGTGTGGTAATGAGAAAGGCAAGAATCAACGAGATAGAGAGTATATACATGACTATGGAGCTGATTGAAGATCCAGGATTAGTCATATTGAGGAGAGCTTTAATAGCTATGCAATGCTGTTTTACCTTATGGAAGCAATGGAGAGATTTCATTCTTTTAAAAAAAATTTCAGTTTTTAAAATTTTTTTGGGTCACATCCGGCAATGCTCAGGGGTCAGTTCTGGCTCTGCACTCAGGAATTACCCTGGTGGTGCTTAGTGGACCATATGGGATGCTGGGGACAGAACCCAGGTTGGCTGCATGCAAGGCAGACGACCTACCTGCTGTGCTATTGCTCCAGCCTCAGGAGAGAGTTCATTAAGCAGTAATGAACTGCTTAATGAACTTAAGCATTCGTTAATGCTCAAGTTAAGAAAATAAAATTTAAGAAGTGATTTTCTTTAACTTACAGTTGTTAAAAATAATGATTTTGATTATATTTATATCTGCCCATATGTATTCTCTAGTCGACTTTGGCATGTACAGATGTCAGACTTGCTGCTAGCCCTCATCTCTCTACCTCTTTCTTTCCTGGATGATCATCTGTGACTAGAAATGGGACAGAGACATTTTCACTTAAAAACCTAAAGTTACGAGAGATAGAAAAGAGTAGATGTAAGTGAGGCGCAGGTGCAGCTCGGATGAAGCTGTTGTTTCAGCTTGGTTCTCCCTGGCGCGGGAGAGTGGAGAGTGTCTGTGCTGATACACGGGAGAGCCCAACCCCAGCGCACGCATATCACCTCACAGTCCCTCCACCCCTCTCCAGCGAAGGGACCTCAGCTTGCCTATCAACAGTGGAATTGTACAGTGATGGTGTGCTATTAATTTTAAGAAATGTTTTCTCCAAGAAAGGGGAATGCATGATTCTATCTTTTTATCTTAAAATGGATAAAATATTATTTATGATTCAGGCATTAATTTTATATTGTTTGCTTCAGAATCATCTATACTTATAGTTACTATGTTTCCTTATCTTCAGGTATATCCTATTATAATCTATAAATTCTGTCTCTTTCCTGTAATAATATATATTCAAATCTTATGGTATCTTAATGTATTGGTATATTTTTAAAAATCTTATATATAATAACACTTTATTTTAAGCTGTCTAAATCTTTTATTTAAAGACATCTGGTATGTTTGGCTCAGCGGACAAAATATGACAGTGCTGAAATGTAGTATTAGCAATTCTTATGACTTCTTACATATTCTAAGATGTGTATGGCAGAAATTACATACTGTGGTTGATAGAGTAGCCAACTAAGAAAAATTTATCACTGATATGTAGTTGCTTATATATTTGTGACCTGTAGACCAACAATAGCCTTTTTTATAATTCTGCTTTTTGATCACAGTTTTTTTAAAGTTGATTCTAATATTAGTAGATTAGAAATAATTGAGATTTACTTGTTATGTAGTATCATATTATGCTACTGCTAATTTTCCCAAAGTGCCTGACTTAAATTTGATTTCTCTGTAGTGATTAAAAACATACCTTTTTATATGGTCAGTAAGACTCTGATTTGAGCTTTTATATTAATTATAAACAAAAATGTAATTTTGAACTGAAATATAATATACTTTTACTTGTCATAGAAATAATTTGTATATTAAAATATTTTTGCATTAAAATTAAATTAGTATTAAATTGGAAAATTGTTACAATATTTTAATTGTATGGTTTCTTACAGTTTTGATTCAGAGATATTATTTAGCTAAACACTATCACTGTAATGAATCCACAATAATATGTGTTGATTGTGCTCAAGAAGCGTAAACACTCCTTAGAGTCTGGCATTTTTTGCTTGTGCGTACTGTCCTCTGCTGGATAGAAAGAGTCTTCTTAGTTCAACTAAGCAGCAACTCACTGCCTTATCTGGTTTATTTTGCTTAAACCAGGTAAATCTTTTGTTAATTTTTCTGAGGGAAAGGTGAAAGAACTTAATAGTCATAAACTGATTCCCTAGATATGAGTGATTGTGGGAAGTTCTTCTATTTGTGGAATAAACAATTTCACTATAGTTTTTCACTTTTTTTGAAATTGACTTACACAAAATTTAATATTTTTGTATTCTTGGGATAGATGCCAAAAGTGAAATTGTAGGGTCAAATGGTGAAAGCTATAGTATTAATTTTTTGAGATTTCTCCAAACTTTTCAAAGAAGCTGATCCAAGCAATAGTCCCATCAGCAGTAAGGAGAATCCTCCGTACCCCTGATTTTTTCCCCCCACAATTATTGTTGTGAGAATTTTTTGATAATAGACCATTCTCGCTGGCATAAAGTGAGATAACTTAATGTCATTTTGACAAAACAACTTAATGTCATTTTGATTCACATTTATCTGAGAGTCAATGTTGAGAAACTTCTTTTCCATATCCCTTTTGGCCATTATTATGTCAATGTTAATCTGAATAGAGATAGACATCGCTATGTTCATCGTAGCATTATTTACAATAGCCAAGATCTGGAAACAGCTCAGATGGCCAACAGCAGTTGAGTAGACATTATGGTATACACACAATGGAATACTACTTAGCTGTGAGAAAAGATGAAATCCAGCCATTTGCTGCAATATAATGGAGCAGAAATAGGTCATGGTGAGTGAAGTGAGTCAGGAAGAGAGCAGCCCCAGCTGATGGCCCTCATCTGTGAGGTGTAGAGTCACAAAGCCAGGGATCAGATGACCCGATGGAAACTGCCCTGAGACGATAGCCAAACTGTGGTGGTCTGTGTGAGTGGGACAATGGTGAAGGGATCCTGACACTCTGACAATGAGTCTATGTGGCAGCAGCTCCGTGCAAATCAAGCAGTAATATTGTACTATTGTGAAAAGCACCTATTCTGGTATGTCTGTACTTATATAATCTTTTATTGATGAAGGAGATACAGCAAACCAGGAAATTGACAGTACAAGATAGGACGCTCTGAGGGGGTCGACATTGTGTTGCTTAAGCAGTTTTTTTTTCAGATGAGAATTATTTAAAAATGGCGTATGCTTAGCTGGAGGTGCATGAGAAGATGAGGAGAGGAATACTGGATTTTGATTTGGTTTGCAATTCACATGCCAGATATATTTTGCTTTCCTAAAAAAGTTGTACTATCTTTACTCCTTCTCTAAATCTGTTGCCTTTCTAAGCAGGATACCAAAGGCAGAAATACTGAGGAAAAGAGTGATAGTTTTTACTACAAAAACTCGAATCTTCTGCCTGCCAAAATTCACTATAAACAAGGATTAAAAGCATTTGATAACTGGGAACAATGGGAGGAACACATGGTGAACAAAGGGTAAGCCCCTCTCGAAGAGCCCTCAAAATAGGAATGAGCACCTAGTGCTTGTCATGCCGTCTTCCACCTGGAGAGTTAGGTACCCTCCGTCTGGACCAGGCATCTTCTACCTGGAGAGTTAGGTACCCTCCGTCTGGACCAGGCATCTTCCACCTGGAGAGTTAGGTACCCACTGTCTGGACCAGGCATCTTCCACCTGGAGAGTTAGGTACCCTCCGTCTGGACCAGGCATCTTCCACCTGGAGAGTTAGGGTACCCACTGTCTGGACCAGGCATCTTCCACCTGGAGAGTTAGGTACCCACCATCTGGACCAGGTCATCTTCCACCTGGAGAGTTAGGTACCCACCATCTGGACCAGGTCATCTTTCACCTGGAGAGTTAGGTACCCACTGTCTGGACTAGGCCGGCTTCCACCTGGAGAGTTAGGTACCCACCGTCTGGACCAGGTCATCTTCCACCTGGAGAGTTAGGTACCCACCATCTGGACCAGGTCATCTTCCACCTGGAGAGTTAGGTACCCACCGTCTGGACCAGGCATCTTTCACCTGGAGAGTTAGGTACCCACCGTCTGGACTAGGCCTTCTTCCACCTGGAGAGTTAGGTACCCACCATCTGGACCAGGTCATCTTTCACCTGGAGAGTTAGGTACCCACCATCTGGACCAGGCATCTTCCACCTGGAGATTTAGGTACCCACCATCTGGACCAGGTCATCTTTCACCTGGAGAGTTAGGTACCCACCATCTGGACCACGTCATCTTTCACCTGGAGAGTTAGGTACCCACCGTCTGGACCAGGTCATCTTTCACCTGGAGAGTTAGGTACCCTCT
This sequence comes from Cryptotis parvus, assembly GCA_021461705.1. Classification (NCBI taxonomy): domain Eukaryota; kingdom Metazoa; phylum Chordata; class Mammalia; order Eulipotyphla; family Soricidae; genus Cryptotis; species Cryptotis parvus. The sequence continues at coordinate 14,968 of JAJIBD010000692.1, read as the reverse complement.
GTCTGGACCAGGCATCTTTCACCTGGAGAGTTAGGTACCCACTGTCTGGACCAGGCCGTCTTCCACCTGGAGAGTTAGGTACCCACCGTCTGGACCAGGCATCTTCCACCTGGAGAGTTAGGTACCCACCATCTGGACCAGGTCATCTTTCACCTGAAGAGCTAGGTTCCCACTGTCTGGACTTTATAAAGGAAAATTAGGATTTGGAGAGCTCACATAGTTAACGAACGAATGGTTAGAACATAAAACCCATAAAACCCAAGTACCTAACTATCCAGGTCTGACCCAAGAATCTGTGTGTTCTTTGTTTTGTTTTATTTGGGGGTCATCCCAAGCAATGCCCAGTGCTTACTCCTCGAATAAACTGAGGTGCTCAGGGGACCAACTGGTGCCAGAAAACAAACCTTTGTCAGCTATGTGCAAGGCAAGCACCTACGCTCCTGCACCCTTTTTTGGGCCCAGATTCTATTTTTTAACCACAAAATTCATTATTATTATTATCATTATTATCATCATCATTATTATTGTTATTATTATTATTATTATGGATATCTTTGTGGAAATTCATTTTGTAATTAGCATATCTGTAGAAAAATTTCTTAGATATTCTGGGATGTGAAGGTGGGTGATTTTCTAATCTGCATTGCCGAATTGCTATCCACATGTACTACAGTGCCCTTAACCACAAAGTACTATATTTCAGAGCATAATGATCACAGATTTCATACCGATTTATTTTTATTTTGCTAAAAAATAGGTTGCAACAATTATGTGAAGTTTCTTTTTAAGTTACTGTATTACTGGAAAAATAAGGTACAACAATTATATGGAAATGGTATGAAATTCTCAGTTTCCCTAAAGCTTTACATCCTCAGAAAATAACATGTACTAAGGTCTTCACTGATAGTTTAAAATTACATTTCTCTTATCCTGAATTGAGCATTATTGGACTTTTACACACACTACTCACCCATTTCCTTGCTATTTTATATCTTTAGATTAAGTCATTTCATTAATATACTAGTATACAGTAGTTCTTTAGATATTAAATATTTGCCCCATCTGTGATATGTTACAAATAGTTGACGACCAGAGTGTTGATGTTAGTCTCCAGCCTGCTCCAAGTATGATATTTCCACAAATGGATCTTAATTTATCTGTCTTTTATCTTATACTATCTGGATTCTTCAAGAGCACAGATAGGCACCTTTCCAGGAGGGAGGGAGGGAGAGAGGGGGAGGGAGAGAGCGAGAAGGAGAGAGAGCGAGGAGAGAGAGATCCATCCAAATGGGATTGGTTAAGTAATTTGGCTACAGAAACAAAATGAATGAGATAATTCTGTATTTTCTAACTTGCATGGTCTTTTCCATATAAGGAATCAAATCAAAGTGCCAAGTAGTAGTAGTATACGGTCACCGAGCTAAATCAGAGTTCGCAAACATTTATAGACTTTACCGTTCACTTCTACTGAAAAGACTGTTTCTGGAAAGACATTGGTAACCAGGCATTGGTAACCAGACTTGCCTTTGGGAAAAAAAGCTGGTGATTGGGGTGGGGGTGGGTGGGAAGGGCACTTCTTTAGGATATTATATTCTCTCAAATTTTTGATCACAAATATATTGAAACTAAGATGGATGATTGATGGTCTGACATAGAAAAGGACTGCACCCCTGGGGTGAACCCAGAGCCACGGCAAAGTCTGGCAAGCTGCCCATGGTGTATTCGATATCCCAAAAACAGTAACAATAATGGACCTCATTCCCAACGTTACTGGCGCCCGCTCACGCAGATTGAAGAACAGAAGACAAGTGAACAAGTGATTATTATTGTTATTATTATTAATTATTTCCAAGTGAGGCACCGTGATTTACTTATTCATGATTGAAGTTTGGGCATGCGAGATTCCAATGCAAGGCCCTTCACCGGTGTCCACTTCTTTTCACCCAAGTTCCCGGGTTTCCCTCCCACACTTGGGCAGGCACTTTTCTTTCTCCTTTAGGCACTGAGCTTTATAATACTGTTATTGAGAGGGTTTCATGGATCTGTGTACCACTTTTCAGCACCACCTCCCTCTCCGGAGTGGCCTCTTCAGCGCCCTGGTAATGGTCCCCTTCCCCTCCCACGATGGTAGAGTTGAATGCGGACAAAGTGTTTTGAAATCACTAGGGCACATTTGTTTGTTTGATCTGCTGCAGTTCTACTGTTTGAACACTGAGCGGCGCTAAAGCCTTGATCACAGATCAAGTACGGTGAAGTGGAACGGTAAGATTTAGGGGGTCTGGAGAAGTGCAAAGGCATCAGGAAAAGGTGACTTGAGCCAAAAACAAATAGAAAAGTTAATTTGATGATACATTACTCTTGGGAACAAAGAGTTTAACCAAATTAATTTTTGTTTTTGCAGGCTATTTTAAGACAAGAATCAGTTTCTGTTAAAATGACCAGTATTTAACCCTGCGACAGCCTATTCTCGACTATTTTTCCTCTTTCTTTGCAGAGAGGCTGTAATCTAGATCCAGAATTTTGCAGAATGAATTCATGTATGTGTCGCTAATATCCACATGTGTGTTGTTTTGTGCATCCGTCGCTGGCCGCATGGTTTCTGGACACATATCTCACCCTCTCCGCCTTCACGTTACACCCTGATTCACAGATCTTCCCTCCCTGGCCTCTGTGCCACCCCTTGGCAAAATCATCTTAAGAAATTAATTTAATTATTCAAAGTTTAGGTGACATCTATCCTTCCTTCCTCCCTCCTTCCCCCCTCCCCTCTGCCCCCACCCTTCTGTGTGTTTTTAGCCTTTAAGTGGGAATCAGAATTTTGATGGGAATTTTATTGAACTTATATCTGAAGATGTTAATTCTTATATGAACATAGAATATCCCACCTGCACGGAAAAGTGTCCCATCTCACGGCAGAGCCTGGCAAGCTACCTGTGTCGTATTTGATATGCCAAATACCAGTAACAAGTATAGGCCTCATTCCCATGACTTGATGGAATGGTTTGAGGCTCTTCGTGTTCCAGAAGTGAGCAGATGACCATGGGTTACACTAGCATGTGACAGGACATATGGAGATGTTACTGGTGCTCACTGGAGCAAATTGATGACCAACGGGAAGACAAGTGATACAAGAATTTTTTTTTTTTGAGGGGGCACATCTAGCAATACTCAGGGGTTACTTCTGGCCCTGCACTCAAAACTGCTCCTAGTGGTGATCAGGGAACTGTATGTGGTGCTGGGGATTGAACCTGGATTGCTTGTTTGCAAAGGCAAGTGCTATGCCCTCCAAACTAGCTCTCTGTTTATACAAAACAATGGTTTTCTATTTCCTGGAATTGTTTTCTATTTTGTTCAAAAGTGATTCATGTTTTTATTTATTTATTTATTTATTTATTTATTAAATTCATTTTCATTAAAGCACCATGACTTATAAATCATTCAGAACACAGTTGTTTCAGGTACATGGCGTGGCCTGCCTGGTGCAAGTGTACGCAGTGTTCCTCCCGACCCCCCCACAAGAAACTTCTTTATGTTGCTTGCTCCAACAAAACGTAAAGAAATGGCAAACAGAATGTGCAGAAAGTAAACCAGTAAAAGCCAATTTGTGATTTTAACCTATATAAATAAAATTAATACAATACAATGCCTATTCAATTACATAAGTAAGTTTTCAACTCTGGAATCTAAAGTATACTGCATGAAATTTTATTCTGCACCTAGATCTCACTATAGTAGGACATGTTTACAGGTAGTAACCATGTCCTGTCTTTAATAAAATTTAAAAAATTTTATCACTTGTCACTTGTCACTTGTCTTCCCATTGTTCATTGATTTGCTCGAGCAGGCACCAGTAACATCTCCATACATCCTGTCTTGTGCTAGTGTAGCCCAAGGGCATCTGCTCACCCAGGAACACAAAGAGCCTCAAACCATTCCTTCAGGTCAAGGAGATGAGATCTATAATTGTTACTGGTTTTCGGCATATAAAATACAACATGGGTAGCTTGCCAGGCTCTGCCGTGTGGGTTGTATACTCTCAGTAGTAGACTCTCATCTTGTGCATTTACTGATGAACCACAATGGGGAGGGATTGGCTTATCTCTTGGGTGGAGCTCTGACTATCTGTGGAGTCTGGATGTGGAAAATAGCGGCCCACATGTTGAGGGGGTTCCTCTGACTTCTTGTGAGGCTCTATTGGGCCAGGGCTAGAACCCGCCTTCCCTCCTGGACACCTCATGATCAGCTGGGCACAGGGAGAGCTGGTAGCAGCTCTGCCTCTTGTATCTGATAATTTTATGATAATATATTTGATTACAATTTTTAAAGTAAAAGTGTTTCACTTCTTTTGTTCAGTTAAGATTACTAGATATTTGGTGTTTTGGGCAGTATACTAAATAGGTATTCTTTTGTTAAGTTCATTACTAGATATTCGGTGTTTCGGGCAGTATATTATATGGATATTCTTTTGAATTATTTTACTTCTATTTTGTTATTAGTATGTGGAAATGGGAACAATCTTTCTCTTTTGATTTTGTAGCTTGCTGCTTTGATGTGTTTGTATATTGTTTCTAAGAGTTTGTAATGGAATCTTTGGATCTTCTACGTACATTAACATGGACATATGCGTTTTTTTTCCTTTTCGGGTCACACCTGGCAGTGCTCAGGGGTTACTGGGCATTCCTGGCTCTTCACTTAGGAATTACTTCTGGCGGTGCTTGGGGGACCATAAGGGATGCCGGGATTGAACCTGGATTGGCTGTGTGCAAGGGAAATGCCCTACCCACTGTGCTATTGCTCCGGCCCCGACATATGTGTCCTTAGAGGTGATCTTGTTATGCTAATGTGTATTCATACATATCACTGAAATTGGGGAATGTCAGTGAAAATCACTTTGTTGCTTCTCATAATTTTTTATCTGCTAATATTCCATTGATGTAAACACTCCTTGAGAAAAACTCATATTTAAAACATTTGTTCATTTTGTTGATTTATTTGTTAAATCACTGTATCACTGTATCACTGTCTTCCCGTTGTTCATAGATTTGCTCAAGCGGGCCCCAGTAACATCTCCATATGCCCTGTTTCATGCTAGTAGAGCCCAAGGGCATCTGCTTGCTCCAGGAACATAAAGAGCCACAATCCATTCGGAATGAGGTCTATAATTGTTACTGGTATTTGGCATATGAAATACAACACGGGTAGCTTGCCAGGCTCTGCCGTGCAGGTAGCATACTCTTGCAGTCATCTCTAAGTCCAGCATTTAATGATGGAGCCGGACTGTGATAGGCTGGTCTGCTGGGTGGAGTTCTGACGAGAGAGAAGTCCGGATATGGAAAATGGAGGCTCTCATGGAGTGGGGGGTCGTCTGGCTTGTTGTAAGGCTCTGCTGGGCTGGCGGGCCAGGGCTAGAACCCGCCATCTCTCCTGGGCTCCTTGTGAGCAGCTGGGCACAGGGAGAGCAAGTAGCAGCTCTGCCCCATGTCAGTCTCTGGATCAGCATACCTGGGCCAGATTAAAAAAAAGACTGCAGCAGGGTGGATTTCGATGAGCCGGACTGTGATAGGCTGGTCTGCTGGGTGGAGTTCTGACGAGAGAGAAGTCCGGATGTGGAAAATGGAGGCCCTCATGGAGTGGGGGTCGTCTGGCTTGTTGCAAGGCTCTGCTGGGCTGGCGGGCCAGGGCTAGAACCCGCCATCTCTCTTGGGCTCCTTGTGAGCAGCTGGGCACAGGGAGAGCAAGTAGCAGCTCTGCCCCCATGTCAGTCTCTGGATCAGCATACCTGGGCTGATAACAAAATATATTTGTTAAATATATTATGAAATTTCAGGGGTTTGGCTTTGTGTGTATATGTGTATGTGTGTGTGTGTGTGTGTATGTGAGTGTAATTTTCACCTCTTCTATTACCAGTTCCAAAGCTATTCCACAACCAAAAAGGTGTCTTTACTTATTATTCCAACTCTTTCTTCCTTTTTTCCCTCTTGATATCATGGTTTTCATTGAATCTAGAAGTTGTTTCATTGTTCTTGACTAGTTACTTTTTAGTAACACATATATCACAAATGAGTGAAACCTCTGATTATTATCTTTTAATTTCTTATTTATTTCAGACAATATAGTTCCCTTAAGTTCCATTATTTTAGCCCTATGGAATGCTGGGGATTGAACCCGGTCAGCAGTGTGCAAGACAGACATCCTACCTGCTGTATTATGGCTCCGGCCCCCTTATGTCTTCATAGAGAGTATCTGTTTAGCTCTTCTCATTTTTCAATGGTTATTTGTTTTTTTTTGTGTGAGTTCTCTATATGTCTTGACATTAGTCCTTTGTCAGATACAAGGGTGCAAATTATTTTCTCTCAATCAGTAAGGCCCTTTTATTTCAGTCATGGTTTCTTTAGTTTTGCAGAATTTTTTTAGTTTAATGTAATCCCATTTGTTTATTTTTGTTTTTACTCTGTTGGGCAGTGAAAACAAATCCCTAAACGTTCCTCTGGAGTTAATACCATAAAAAATTCTCCTCCATTTTGTCAAGCCTGGTGGCCCCACTCAGGAGCTGCCCGTGGGCCAGCATACAGGGCCTCACGGACGGCTGGGGAGGCTGGCACCGGCTCGCGCCAGGCCTAGCTAACCATGGAACCCTGAGGAGGGCAGATGGTTTTTGGGAGTGGGCCCGTCGCCTCTGGGTGTCCCGGAAGCAGCCGGATGAGACTCGCCCATCACACTAGCCACCATTTTCGCTGTCTGGACGCTGGGAAACTGCCTCACGACCAGATCAACAGAGCAAAACCAGTTCGAAGCCCAGGTCGCGCGGCAGCAGCGGCCACGCCGGTCCACTAAAATAGTGAAACAGTAATGTCTTTTAATGCACTGCATTCCACGAAGAGCAGGAAAGTTTGTTGGGAAGGAGATATAAAGAGGAAAGAAATGACATACAAAACCTGCCAAGTGGTTTAGGTGTGGAGGGGGAGGGAGGTGGGGACATTGGTGATGGGAGATGGGTTTGGGTGGAGGGTGCGTGTTGGAACACTGTAGAGCCAAAACTCTACATGAGCATCTTTCTTCTTTTTTTTTTTTAGTGATTAAACATGTATTTATTTTAGTTCAGTTAAAACATACATTGTTTCATTGAAACGGTGTAGCACTTTGCCAACAAATCATACTGAATTGTTTGCAGCACCCATCCCGCCACCAGTGCCCATCTCCCACCACCAACGTCCCCGGTTCCCTCCCCCCTCCCCAGCCCTGCTCCATGGCAGGTTCTTGATTTCTTTCCATTTCTCTCTCTTTCTACATGAGCATCTTTCAATTAAAAAAAAAAGGTGGAATCTACCACAAACATGTGGGAATCAGAGGTTGGGTGAGACAGAGAAGGGAACAGTGTGCTAATATTTGTCAAAAGTGATAGTGCCAGCCTAGAACTGAGCGTTGAAATAGGAAAAAAGATATACATGATAATCTCTAAATTATGTATTGCAATCCACAATAATCCACAATGTGTAGGAGAGGAGAGAGAGAGAGAGAGAGAGAGAGAGAGAGAGAGAGAGAAGAGATGAAGAACTTGCCATGGAGGCAGGCTAGGGGAGGGGGAGGGAAGTGGGGACATTGGTGGTGGGAGATGGGCCCTGGTGGAGGGACGGGTGCTGGAACACTGTATGACGTGAGACCCAAACATGAACATCTTTGTAAGTGTATATCACATGGTGGTGTAATAAAATATTAAAAAAAATTCTGCCTATGTTTTCCTTCACATATCTTTATAGATTCAGGCATACATCAAGATCTTTAAAATCTTTATTATGTACAGTCTATAGTGAAGATAGACGGTCGGCAACTACACCACCTCTTTTGCTGATGACATCGTTCTAATAACACCAAACATTAGCCAAGCAGCACAAATGCTGGCTGACTTTGACCAAGAACGTGGAAAGATAGGTCTATAGCTGAATCTCAACAAAACTATGTTCATTAGAAATGAACTAGTTCCAGAAGCCCCATTCACTCTCAGTGGAAAAAACATCTCTGAATGCAGCAGTTATGTGTACCTAGGTCAAGAAGTCAACATGATGAATGACCTAAAACCTGAGCTGCGCAGGAGAAAGAGAGCAGCATGGAATACCTTCAAAGGCATTGAAGAAATAGCTAAAAAGACATAAACCCTCTAGCTCCTGGCACATCTCTTCAACTCCACCGTTCTCCCTGCATTAACATACACCTCAGAGACTTGGGCCCTATGAAAGTAGGATGAGAATGCTATTCGGGTCTCCCAAAGAGGAATTGAAAGAGCTATGCTTGGAATATCACACCTCACTCAAGTGAAAGAAGGAATCCAGAGCTCCGACTTCCGTCGCTGTTCCAGTCAGGGATGCTGTTTCGCTTGCCAAGGCATCAAAAATCAAGATGGGCTGGACATGTAATGTGATTTGGAGACGACTGCTGGACTAGAGCCGTTACCGACTGGATCCTATGGGATGTCAAAAGATCACGTGGCTGGTTCTTTATTTCTTTCCCTTTCTCTCTCTCTCTCTTTCCTTCCCTTCCAGACTATGGATTACAGAACAGACATTAAAGGGTTGTCATGTGTATCTTTTTGCCTCTATTTAATGCTCAGTTCTAGGTTGGTATTAGTACCCTCGACAATTGTTAGCACACTGTTCCATTTTCTGTCTTACCTAGCCTCTGACTCCCACACGTTGTGGATAATTTCCACCTTTGACAAGACCTCCTGATGTATGCTTCACTTGACCTTGGATAATGGTATCATACTATGTACATATATATTTATGTTATGCAAATAAATGCAGTCATTCTGTATCTGTCTCTCTCCTTCTGGCTAATTTCACTCAACATAATCTTTTCCATGTCCATCCATTTATAGGCAAATTTTATAACTTCGTTTTTCCTAACAGCTGCATAGTATTCCACTGGGGAGGGGGAGGGAACTGGGTAGTTGGTGGTGGGAGATGGGCACTGATGGAGGGATGGGTGCGGAACACTGTAATGACCAAAAACCCAAATATGAACTTTTTAATTGTATATCTTTGTAATTGTATATCTCACAGTGGTATAATAAAATACTAAAAAAAAGTAGAATTACTCTGAAAAAAAAGATCACGTGGCTGCCCACCTACAAGATGGTCAGACTACTTCAAGACCCTGAACAAATGGTTTGAGGCTCTTTGTATTCCTGAAGCAACCAGATGCCATTGGGCTACACTGGCACGTGATAGGGTCAAATGGAAATCTTACTGGTGCCCGCTCAAGCAAATCCATGAATAACGGGATGTCAAGTGATCAAGTGATTATGTACCGTGTGAGTATGTATTACACCCTGTGAACTATCTCCCTAGACTACTTTCTTTGTGTTTTAATAGTGGTTTACAGTGTTCTATGAATAATAAAGCCTTTCCCTTCCCATATTGATTACTATGTATTTTATTATTTTTTTTTGGAACAATTGTACATGGTATCTAAAAAATTCCTTGGAATGCTAATTTAAAAAGAACTTACTTTTTGGTGCCGGAGCGATAGTCCAGCCGGTAGGGCTTTTGCCTTGGCGCGGAGCTGACCCGGGTTCTATCCCCAGCATCCTATATGGTCCCTGAGCACCGCCAGGAGTAACTCCCTGAATGTAGAACCAGGAGTAACCCCTGAGCATTGCCAGGTGTTACCCAAAAAAGCAAAAAAAAAAAAAAAGCAAAAAAAATCAATCTACTTTTGATTTATATAGTGTTGATTTCTGCTCTGGATTTAATTTTCTTTCTTCCATTTGTTTGGTTATCTTATTTTCAGTCTTGTTCTAGTTTTTTTAGGATTTGAGATTAGGATTGTCATTTGTGCATTTTCTTATTTTCTGATGAAATCTTATAATGCTGTTAAATTCTTAGTACAGCTTTGACTGTGTCCCATGGGTTCTGCTAGCTCATGTCTTCATTCTCACTTGTTTCCTGGATTTATTTTTTTTCTCTTTGATTTCCTCTGTGACCCAATGGTTTTTAAGTGGTGTGTTATTTACGTTTCAGATGTTTAAATTTATTGTTTGTTGTTTGGTCCACATCATGCGGTGCTCAGGGGTTGCTCATGGGTCTGCTTTCAGTGATCACTTCTAGCGGTGCTCAATGAACTATATGGGTACCAGGGATCCAGAAGGGAAAGGACAGATATAGAATAATTGCATTCATTTGTGGGATATAAGTATTTATCAGAGTTCAACTAATTGTTGGAAATGGCAATGCCAGACTAGAACTCAGCATTGAATATATGCAAAGGGATTTACATGATAATCCCTAAATGTCTATAGGGCAAGCCACAATGCATAAGAGATGGGGCAGGGAAAGAGAGAGAGAAAGAGAGGGAGAGAGAGAGAGAGAGAAAGAGGAAAAGTTCCTGCTATAGAGGGAGACTGGGGGAAGGGGGAGGAAATCTGGGAACATTGGTGGTGGGAAATGTGCACTGGTGGAGGGCTGGGTACTGGAACACTATGACTGAAACCCAATCATGAACAATTTTGTAATTGTATATCTCACGGTTGTATAATGAAATAAAATTAAAAAGAAGATGGACATGCCTATAAGATTGACCATCCCAGTCATTTTTATTCTACTGTTTGCTTATATGACTTTTTCAGACTTTCAGTCTGTGTAATTATGAGGCTTAAAGTGTCTCATAAAAAAAAAGAAGGTTCTGTTTAGTTTTCTGATCCTCTTACCCACTTATTCTTTCTTTCTTTTTTTTTTAAGGAAAATCATCTTAGCCATCATGACTTAGAATTTGACAGTTCTGCCAGCGAGTGGTAGGGTGCATGCAATCAACATTCCAACACTAGAGTCAGCGTCTTAGTGCCTGTGGCCCATCCACTATCAACTCAGCGTTTCATCTACCACCTCCGCCCCCTTACACCCACCATCTCACCATCCTCCCCCCACACCCTGTCTCACTGCTCTGGTAGCTCCATTCTGTAGACCAGTTCTTAGATGCTGTTGCCTTGCTGCATTTGTTGCTCCCTTGCTATGAGTTTTTATATTCTGCATATTTGTATTTATCTCTCTCCTGACGGACTCCACTAGGCATTATACACTTCAGTACCATCCACACAGTGGAAAAGCTGCATGGTTTTCATCTTTATTGTAGTGGTGTAGCATTTCATTGCATACGTATTCCATACTTCCTTCCTTCACCCGGTCATCTGTTCTTTGACATTTGGGTTGTTTCCAATTTTTTATCATGCCCACTCTTTGCCTTTTGGTTGGTGAATTCAGACTATTGATATCAAGCAAAATTATTGAAATAAGAGAATTTATTACCATTTTTCTTTGAGATTTTGGAGTTTTCTTAAATTTGTTTTTATTTATTTTATTTTATATTCTTCTATGCCTTGATATGTGCCTGCTATGTGATGTTTGGATTTCATTTGCTTCTTCTCATATGTCTCTCCTTTTTTGATGGTTGTGTGTCTGTCTATCTATCTGTCTATCTGTCTGTCTGTCTGTCTATCTATCTATCTATCTATCTATCTATCTATCTATCTATCTATCTATCTATCTATCTATCTATCTATCTATCTATCTATCTATCTATCTATCTATCTATCTATCTATCTATCTATCTATCTATCTATCTATCTATCTATCTATCTATCTATCTATCTATCTATCTATCTATCTATCTATCTATCTATCTATCTATCTATCTATCTATCTATCTATCTAAAGTATTTTTTATACCTGACTATGCTCAGTGCTTACTCCTAGCTCTGCACTCAGGGATCACTCATAACAAGATTTATAGAACCATATGGGATACTGGGTTACTGAACGCAGGTTGACCTTATGCAAGGCAAAGGTCCTAATTGCTGTACTACCTCTCCAGCATCCCATGGTGCATTTTTTTTCAGAATGACCAATAATTTATTTTGGTGGACAACTTATAGAGGGTGATTAGTCACTCTCAATCCTCCAGGATGATAACTGTCCCCAACTTGTTTCCCCTCCATTTTAAAGGCACCCTTCCCAATGCTTGTCTTCATGACTCTAACAGCTGCTCAGAACTGATGCTGGCGATTCCGTGGCTGTAAAGAGTTCAGTCATATATCAATGTCTGAAGAGCAGTTCTGCCTACATAAGACATTCAGTATTTGTATTCTTACCTTTTCTGCACCCCGTCTCTTCGTCTGAAAAATGTAAGAATGTACTTACTGAAAACATGGCTGTGGGGGTTAAATATAGGGTATAGAAAACAAGACTCTAAAAGTCAGCAGTTACTATGAGTAATCAGCCATAGTATAAGAGAGTGGATTTTTCCCCCTATTTCCCAGCTCAATAGGTGATTTTCAGAGAGTACTGTATGGTTCCTTGCAGGCAAGGCTCAGCCTTCATCCCAATAGAATCTGAGGAGGGTCTTTAGAGAATACTGACAGGATTTGTCTGTATAGGGCGTGTAGCGGAGTGTTAGAAAACTTTTCACAGCTCAGCTCAGTAAAAGGTAAGTCCAAAAGAAGTGAGAGGTCATGTGCTAAGACCCTGGGACTTAGAATCTTTTCTGGATGAAGGAGCAGTACTCAGCATGTTCATGAATGATCTTTTCTGATGTTTCAGGGGTTATACTTGGTATAGGAGAAAGAAGAGGGGTCAGGCACAAGGCAAGTGCATATTATTCTGCCCAAAGCTCTGGAGGTCTAAGGTCCATACTGCTCAGGCTTGTTCCCACCTCTGGAATGCTGCTGATGAGGAACCTTTTCTTTCTTCTTTTTTTTTTTTGCTTTTTTTTAATTTTTAAAACTGTTTTAACACCGTGATTTACAAAGTTGTTGACAGTTCAATTGTCTCGAGTATTCAACATTCTAACTCCAGTCCCACCACTGATGTGTCCTTACCTCCACCAAAACCCCTCATTTCTCACCCCCATGCCTTCTCCCTTAGCAGGAACTAATTATACTGCTTACTAGAACATATATGTTGGAATGATAAAATCATGACCTTTTTACAGATCGTCCGTGTGCAAATCGGACAATCTGTGTCATTGCCTTAGCTTATTGAACTTATTTTTTTAAACATTTTATTATACCACCGCGAGATATACAATTACAATGCTGTTCATGCTTGGGGGGTTTCGGTCACACAGTGTTCCAGCACCCCGCCCTCCACCAGTGCCCCCCAGCCACCACCCATGTCCCCAATTCCCTCCCCCCCCACATACTGCCTAAATGGCAGGTTCTTTATCTCCCTCTCCTCTCCCTCTCTCTCTCCTCCTTCTCCCACACATTGTACACTTCTAAGTGCACTATGTACATTTAGAAGCCATCATTTGCATTTTTTGTCTGTATTTAATGCTCAGTTCTATGTTAGCATCAGAACTTTAGACATTTATTCACACATGTTCCCTTCTCTATCTAAACCAACCTCTGACTCCCACACGCTTGTGGTAATTTCCACTTTCGGTAAGATCACCTAGTATATTTATGTCATGCAAATAAATGCAGTCATTCTATGTCTCTCTCTTTCCTTCTGACTAATTTCACTCAACATGATCCTTTCCATGTCCATCCATTTATAGGCAAATTTCATAACTTCATTTTTTCTGACAGCTGCATAGTATTCCATTGTGTGGATGTACCACAGTTTCTTTATCCAGTCATCAGTTCTCGGGCATACTGGTTGTTTCCAGGTTCTGGCTATTGTGAATAGTGCTGCTATGAAAATAAAAGTGCGGATTGTGTTTCCGCTGTGTGTTTTTGGCTTTCCAGGGTATATTCCCAAGAGCAGTATGGCTGGGTCAAAGGGGAGCTCAATTTCTAGTCTTTGGAGGAATGTCCATATTGTTTTCCAGAAAGGTTGTACAAGTCGACATTCCCACCAACAGTGTATGAGAGTCCCCTTTTCCCCACATCCACGCCGGCACTTGTTGCTTTTACCCTTTTGGATATGGGCCATTCTCTGTGGTGTGAGGTGATATCTCATTGTTGTTTTGATTTGCATCTCTCTGATGATTAGTGATGATGAGCATTTTCTCATATGCCTTTTGGCCATTCGGATTTCTTCCTTGTCAAAGTTTCTGTTCATCTCCTCTCCCCATTTTCTAATGGGGTTGGCTGTTTTTTTCTTATGTATTTGTACCAGTGCCTGATATATCCTGGATATTAACCCCTTATCAGATGGGTGTTGGGTGAATATTCTTTCCCATTCTGTCGACTGTCTTTCTATCTTGGTCACTGTTTCTTTCGAGGTGAGCTCTTCAGTTTCATGTAGTCCCATATATTTATATTTTCTTCTAGTTGCTTTGTTAATGGTGTTTCACCTTTGAAGATGTCTTTAGCATCGATGTCGTGGAGGGTTTTTCCTATATTTTCTTCAACGTACTTTATGGATTCAGGTCTGACATTGAGATCTTTAATCCATTTTGATCTGATTTTTGTGCAAGGTGTTAGACACAGGACCAAATTCATTTTTTACATGTAGCTGTCCAGTTTTCCCAGCACCACTTGTTGAAGAGGCTTTCCTTACTCCAGTTTGGACTCTTTGCACCATGGTGCATTTTTATTATTATTAGGTTTCTGGGCCACACCTAGCAATGCTCAGGCTTTCTCCTGGCTCTCCTCTCAGGGATCACTCCTTCCGGGGTAGGGTACTATATGGTGTGTTGGGTATTGAACTTGGGTCAGCTGTGTGCAAGGAAAGCGTCCAACCCAACTGTACTATGATTCTGGTCCCTCCAACATAAAATGCACATTGCATTTTCAGTGAGAAGTAAGGAATAAGGATGGAAGTTAACTTATTTATTGCTCATAAAGTTTATTACTTAATTAACATATTAGAACTATTTTGGTGTTTTATGTGTTGGGATGGCATGCAAGCAGTGTTTAAGAGTTAATTCTTGACCAACTAGGTCAGTGATTAAATGTAAGGGCCTGACTATGCGGCTCTTTAGTGACAGGGATTATACCTGGGCCACCTGGAGACTATGCTCAGGGCCTCGAGAG